>AYEL01086566.1:0-18554 GCA_000484575.1 Olivierus martensii
TGACAAATATTCCCACAACAAATTTATTGCCAACAGTAATAGCAGTTTGTTTTTTCACTGCTCTGCGTCCTTTGCGCATGAGCAGAGCGTTTTCCTAAGGATTAGGAAAACGCTCTGCTCATGCGCAAAGGACTGAGCGAGTGAGCTTTCATCGTTACTGTTCTCTGAACTTAGCAATTTTTCAAAAGCAAAGCAGGATTTAAGTGTCCCGTACACATCGATTGGCACGGTTTTGGGAACAAACCGGCCTTTAATAAGATAGATGACTTCAATAGAAGTATATATTTGCATCAAATAAAAAAACGACCAAAATAGACTGAACACGTTTTGGGATCACACTCTTCAATTTGAACTTTTCTATGATACATATCTCCTTTATTGAAAATAATTTTCTGAAATTTATTTTTGTATCTGATAGAAATGGTATGTACAGTATAATAGTTTTGAAAGTGGAAAAATATCTCATTATTTAAAATAATTCATTTATCATTTCATACCTAGTATTGTATTAGAACTTTTTTGATTGAAATAAAACTATTCCAATCAAAAAAGAAATCTGGGAACTGAAAATTTTTAGTGATTAATTTTGATAGCAATGAGATTTACTCTTCTTATTCATCTTTCTCATGTTTTGAAAGCATTCTCAATGCAAAATACTGTAATAGAAAAATTGGAAGTGGGATTTCTATAATAGATTTATTTTCAATATAGAGAAGTATACACCACAACAACAGAATTATTTTAGATTTCAAAAACCATTTCACAGGAATTATTGGCCCTCTTTAACTGATGTTTTTTATCCCTAAATTACAAAACCTGAAATATATAATTTCCAAGAATAGAGTATTTTATATATAAATACAAATAAAATAAATAAAAATATCAAAATTGTTTATACTGTATATAATAGTGAATAAAGTATTCTCATTATTTGTGAAACAAACATGATTGTAGGTGTTTCTAATATATCTCTGATCAAAATGAACATCGCATATTGAATCCTTAAACGTAAATTCACGATTTGCTCGTGGTATAAATCGTTTCCATTCCCTGACCTGCTCACAGTTTCCTTGTTTTACCTTGAACATATGGTGTTTTTTTTTACAGGATCTATATCCTGAATTGCAGCCTGGCACAAAACAACATATTGGCATTGTTCGTCAAAAAATAAATAAAATTACTTCTCTAATAACAATCTAGGTCAGGTTACAAGTACGAATTGAGCCCTACCACAGATTTCTATACATAGATGGCTCGCTTTCTATTGTTCTCCCCTGATATTTGTGTTGCTGACCTTGAGCTGACCGGAATCCGCTGAACAAAGGAAACTGCTGGGAACAAAGCCGGAGTCTACGTTCGCTGAGTCGTTAGTTTCTTGCTATTTGTGATTGTTTTTTCTGTTTTTTTGCATTATTGATATATATTGTTTAGCATATGGATGTAAAAATGAGTAAATACGAGGTGATAGAAGGTAGGAAATGCTTTTCATTTGGGAAGATTCTACTTTCACTGCTTAAAATAAGAAATTGTTGTTGTTGTTGTTGTTGTTGTGTTTACAACAACTGTATCGATTTAATAGATAATTAAAGGTATGTAATAATTTAAGAATGAAACAAATTCTAAGCTTAAACATTAGAAATATTCAATAAGCATTCATATATCCATTTTATCGCATTGTGGCAGGTAATCTAAAATGTTGCCTTATATTATTTTGTATTAATAGTGCTATTTTTGCTATTAATAATGTATTTATGTTCTTGTTTATTGTTTGATTATAATCTTTGTCAATAAAATAAAATTTTATTCATTCTGTGTTTTTTTTTCATAACTTTACATTTTTTTAGCATAAATACATATACAGTAGTAATGGTTTTTTTACAATGCATCCTCGATGGCCTTTAAATCTGTTTTTCTCCATGCTCGAAACATTAAACGATTAGGAAAATGCGAAAATTGGAGTATTTTGAGCACTTCGTTCGAATTATCGAAATCGTGTATTTATAAAAAATTATAATAAAAAAATGGTTTAATACCCTATATTTGGATACTACACCCTTTTTATTAACTATTAGAATCTATTCATCACATTTATTAAAATAAATGGGCCCGATCTGGTCACTAAAATAAAGTCAATTTACCATAGCTTTCAATGTACATTCGTGAAAGTAGCCCACCACTGATCCCACCAGTAATGTATTCACTTTTAAACAATGAGCAGGCCATCTATGTATAGAAATCTGTGGTTGTTAGTGTGACAATTTTTCTAAAGGAAAACTCTTAATATACAGACTATAGTAATCCTTTAAATTATTCATTTTATTTTAGTGCGACAATTTTTCTAAAGGAAAACTCTTAATATACAGACTATAGTAATCCTTTAAATTATTCATTTTATAGTTTTTAAAAAATTAAAAATAATAAAATTCGAATTATTATTATTATATTGTTAACAATGATCAGATTTCTATAATTTTTAAAAATATTTGATACTTTAATATATTCTCATAATATATACATATATGTATGAATTTTATTTAAATCGAATAATAGATATTTGCACGAGATGTGTCTTTCAAAATATGTGAAATATTTTTTCTTATATCATTAATATTGAGCCTATCTATCGTTTACGATAGGCTTGATTCTTTAATGGATGACAATAATATATGTGTATTTTATTCAAATTAGATAATATTTATCCTAGATATAGTGCTGATGAATAGCCAGTAACAATGAAAATCTATTCAATATACTCTTTTATTTCGTTTTAGAAGGTAAATAATAAAAATTTATTGTAAGTTAGGTAAGAATCTTTTAAGTTTAAACACAAAGAATGGTAATAAAGCTTTTAAATAATAATTTCATACTATTGAAATTATTATATATATAAAACCATACTTTTAACAATTATTTATTTATATTAATAAGGTATGACAAATTAAATTCTCCAGAAATATATAAGAAAATTATAATATGTACAATTTCTCATTATAATATTTTTTAAACATTTTTAAGATTAATAAAAAATGAATTGTCAAATTTCTGGGTAGTTTAATTTGAAATGTTTTAGTTTAGTTTAGCATTTCATAAATTTTGAATTCCTTATTGTTTTTATGGAATCATTATAATCAATGAAATTTGAGTCTAAAATTCTTATAACAAACTTTCTCATAAGCTTGAGATAATGATCTTTATCAATTCAACAGCAGTTTTTGATTGTATAAATAATTTCATTCAAGTTATTTGCATAATTATGTCAATATGTTTATGGGAAATTTAAATAATTATAAGAATTAATAACGCCAAAAAACAATCTATTATGAAATAGATTGTTTTTTGGCGTTTTTTAATTCTTATAATTATTTAAATTTCTAGTAAAAGCTCTATAAAACAGTAGTGTTGTATCTAATAAAATTAATGGTACATGGAAGGAATTATAGCTTCAGAATTTTTAAATCTGAAATATTTTTGAAATGATATCAAACAAAAATCAAAAAATTTAGTAATTACTAAGTTTTCGACTATTTCCATATCCAAATGGAACAGAAGGATCATGAAGTTAGGTTTGTTCTTTTTTAGATTGATAAAATTCACATAATTATTATTTAATTTGAACGATTTTCAAATATATTATATAATTATGATTTTTGAGAAAACCAAATATACTGAACAAGATCGAAATCAAATTATAATTAGGGATGTAATAATGATTCGATTTTAATCAGTTTAGAATTTCAAACATATATAAAATCGAATTATGTAAATGCCAATGGAATGATTCATCGACCATAATTATCGTATATACACGTGTATAAGCCGGGGTTTTTTCTCAAAAAAAAATTTCTGAAATGCGGCTTATACACGGATCATCTTATATTCGAGTATATACGGTAATCTGTTATTGACTTTCTTTGCATTAATAAATAATTAAAATATATAAAATCGAATTATGTAAACGCCAATGGAATGATTCATCGACCATAACTATCGTATATACACGTGTATAAGCCGGGGTTTTTTCTCAAAAAAAATTTCTAAAATGCGGCTTATACACGGATCGGCTTATATTCGAGTATATACGGTAATCTGTTATTGACTTTCTTTGCATTAATAAATAATTATCGTTAAACTTAGGACTCATCTGATTCTGAACGAACTCTATACATCGAAAGTTCGAAATTTTTTCTTGTTGACGAATTCAATCACATCATATGTTAAAAATAAGTGTAATATGAAAGTTCAGTTTATTCATAAACCACATGGTTTGTGTAATTATTAACATTAGACTTTAATTGACGAATATACAGTATTTAGATTTAAACAATTAATATCGATAAATTATTTTAACAAGTAATAAATAAATTCATTTAAATGTTAAGTTATAGTTTTAATTAACTGAGTTAATATTTTAAAATCCACAAACTAAAATATAGTGCACATTTTAATTTACTACATTAGTAATGATAAAAGAAACTTTTATACTAAATTTTTTGTAATACTTTTGAAGAAATTTTGTTCTTTATTTTGAGCTATTGAATTTAAAATAGACACATATAAAGAAGAAATATATTGCAAAATATAATTAAATAATTCGTTATATTTCATTTTATTTATTAATCTCAGCAAGATCGAAAATATACAATGTTGATTTTCTAATGATGGATTCAAAATAAAAGTTATAATATTAATTACGATATTCATTAACTTTGCTAGAAAGATAAATGTTATTTTTGTTAGGTGTCTGCATTATATAGTGTAAGTTTTTCAATTAAAAAATCAGTATGTCTACTATTCATAACAAATTGACGCAATATTGCATTGGTTTAGAGTTTTTTGTTTTTAATTTTTGTTCATTTTAGTTATTCAAACTGGTTAATTATCCAATTTAGCTGATTTAACTGAGAATCCAATTTGTTTTAATATAAAATATCTTTTATAATTGATATATCATTAATGATAATTTGAAACAATTCGAAATATTTCTAAGTATCAATATTTTTCTACAAGAAACTCCTTGAAAATTTTTCATCAAGAACTAAGTTTATACATTCACATTGTCTATACTAGTTGGTTGTTAACCGATGTTCCCCGGAACACTGATATTACAAGTGTTCCACGAAATTATGAAAGCCAGGCTTATTTCAATGATCTTACCGTACTGCGCAGTACACATTTTATAATGTAGACAAGATTCAACTTGCATTTCCAAATAAAATATTGAGCAGGCTTACCCACAAAAGAACTTAAGATTTTGCTACAGTTTTGAACATCATATTTGTATGAGTTATGCTTTTCAACATTAATGAACATAAAAATTATAAAACGCGAAAGACTTAGGAATATTGACGAAGAAATGAGGGTAGCTTTATCACATATCAGACCTGACATGGATCAAATCTGTAAAAGACAATTAGCTTGGACACATTAAACGTGATTTAAAAATGTTCCATTTTTCAAGAAATTTACAGTATTTACAGTTCTTAAAGAATATATGTTTTATTAATTAATCCTTTTTTACTGTTATTTAATGTATAATATATAATTTTTAGTAAAATAAATGTTCGTGAATGTTTTTAACATTTGTTTCATGGTCTTAGTGATATAGTGTTCCGCAAATTTTCTCTACAATCAAAAGTGTTCCGTGACTTTGAAAAAGTTAAGAACCACTGGTCTATACTCTGGGTGATTACAGTTAATAGCTCATATTGGACTATGAAATGGTCTCACATAATAGTATACGTAGATTTGATAAGTAAGCATTTAGATCAGGACTGTCTAACCCGCGGCCTGCGGGCAGTATGCGGACCAATACAAAATCGTAAACTTCTTAAAACATTGAGACTTATTTTTCTTTTTTTTTAAATTCGCCATAACATCATCAAATATCCCACTAATAAAAAAAGAAATGTTTCATTTTTGTGTGAGACCTGGCAACCTTACGTAACGAGTTTCGAGTTGACGACTGATTACCTTTAGCCTTGGAGCGGTTGTAGGCTTCGCGTAGGCCGGACGGGAGAACAACGGAATGTGCCGTCACAGAACTGACTCAGACAAACACCTTAACTTCAAACAACATATTTATTACACGAGAGAGAGTTCTTTACAATTAAATATTACATAAAACCACCCAAGGAGGATAAATACCTTTGACAAAAAGGATGAAGGAGATATAACAAAGTCGGGGTGAAGTCCGTCTTTCGCTTCTGTTCCAAGTCTTCTCTTCTAAGTTGCACCGATGCAATGGGCACTTTCTCTTGATGGTGACTCGTGGCACGACTCGTCGATGAATCGGGAGAAGTTCTGTTGATATCGGAACGAAGTCTGCTTGGCAACCGGCTTCAGAGTTGGTTGACAAGTTGCGAGGAGTTGGTTGACTGCTTCGGCAACTATGACTAGTTCTCAGGTTGAGGGATGTTCAACAACTTTTTGGCTATTGCGACTCAACTGCCTCTTCCGTCCCTCGGCTCCCCTTTTAACCATCCAGGAATTGTCCACTCATGACGTAATCCAACCCTATCCTAATCCAATCCTCTTCCCGGGGAAAAACCCGGCACCCTTCAATACATTATTCTTCTATCAGCCAATGGGATGTTGTCTCATCCCATAACTTCTCCCTCCGTCACATCCACTCTAAAGTTCGATTTTGTTACAGCAATTAAACTTGTCAATGACTTTATTTTATGTAATAGAAAGTGAAAGTTCTCTTTTTGAGATACATTTGTCCATCTGTGTTAATTGCTGCTTTTAACTACGAAGGTTTTATTTTCGGAACATCTACGTCCATCTATGCTGATTGTTATTTTTATATCCGTCAATGTCTCCTTTTCAGGATGCATACATCCGACTGCATTTGCTGTTACTTTTGTTGGCGAACGTTTTCCCCTCGGGATACACTCATTCACCCGCGTCAGCTGTTACCTCCCTTGGACAATGTCTATAACATTTACATTTAATGTTTATCACTTCTATTAATTACACTATATATCGGAAAGTGGGTGGTGACAATTTATAGACTGCTCACAAAGGAAGCCGTGTCCGACATTCCATAATATTCGCGACAATCCAAAATGATCCATGCTCACATTTCACGATATCTTCAGAAAAGTCCGATACTAACTTATTAATATACTCAAGCTTCCATCTAATGTTTAACCTTACCATAAATATTAAGACCAATTTGGTATATATTCTTATTGCTGAGCAATATCCAGTTACAAATAAGCATAAATCGTGAAATAAGGAAACAGAGATCACTTATTGAATTTATTGGATAGGGCGTCCTAGAATTTCACTAGAAAATACAAATTCGAATCCCATGTCTATTTCTATAATTTTTTTCTGGCATAGGCCGGATTCATCTCATTGATTTCCATAAAGTTGTTAAATCTGAAATGTTTTCAAAAACTCAAAGTCACCATTTGATACTAAACAAAAGCTTGGATAAATTTAAGTTGCTTAAGTTTGTTGATAAATATTATTTATTAGAATAAAACTCAAATAAACTCCTTATTTATGTATGGTTGCTTTGAATTATATCTATTTTGAGGCTGAAGATCTCAAAAGAAAAAATATTTTCCTAATATTCACAACTGAAATATAATAAATTTTCATATTATAAATGTGAATCGTATGCGAGAAATCAAATGTAATTGACTCGAGCTCAGCAGATCTGCAGCAGCTTTGGTATTTAAATCAAGTAAAATTAAAAGAATATTTTACAATCTTAAACCTCGAGAGAGATATTTCATGTATGTTAAACGTTATATAGAACGTGTACTTCATAATTCTCTACTGAAGACTAGTGAACTACGGCGTTTATCAAGTATCATCTTGACAATGTAATATATTGTGAATGTAATGCAATATATTAAATTGTACACAGTGCACATAATGTAATACATTGCGAAGGCGACAAATCTCTGAGCGATTAAACAATCCTCTGAACTTTCTGAAAATGAGCATCAGGCGGGACAAATTGCACAAAATACAGGACATTTCAGGAACGCATTATTGTGGAACAAATTATGGAAATCTGGAACTGTTCCGCCTAATCCAAGACGATTGGCTGTTTTACCAATAGAAGCGTTTCAATATAATAGAGGCTTCAAAATTAAAATATGATAATTTAAAATAAATTAATACTTTATTCTACTATGATTTTATAAACTTAATGCATTATGTGAGGATCCGACCCTTGCACCATCCCTAAAATAAGACCGAATGGACTTATTACCATTATAATTTTATTAAAATATTTGTTTTCTCATTAAAAATAAATCATAATTTTTTATTGTATTTTTGTAAATTTAAGTAAAGTTTTTTTTTAAATTTAAGTAAATTTTTGTAAAGTTTAACTAAATCTTTCACTTCCAAAGAAGGATAAAAAGAGAAATCAGAAATCAGATAGACACGGAAAAGCTACACTTAAGATCGTCTTTCTGATTACGTACTCATGTCTATCGATGTTCATGTCTTTTTTCGATAAAAAATCCGTTATACGCAGATAGAGATTTTTGCTGATATAAGAGCGGAAGGAAGGAGTGTGCGTCGAGTCTTCCTCTGACGATGAATAGAGAGTCTTCCCTCGACAACGAACACAGGAGTCTTTCCTCTACAAACAGTAAGGAGTCTTCTCCAACGAGAACAAGGAGTTCTCCCTCGACGAAGTGCAGAGAGTTTTTCCCCGACGAACAACAGAGATGAATACCTAAGTCCCGGAGTTCAATTGGATATATTTGAAGACTATCCTTACAAAAGATTCGAATCTATCAGTAATCCGTCGTCAACTACGAGGGCTCCAAAATAGTCAACAAGTAAGTCAATTATTATTTAAAATTCCTATAGTGAGTGTTTCTGTGTATTTTGTGTGTGAATTTTACAGAACTAAAGACTGAAATTGTGGACTAAAGACTGTGTAGTGTGTTACGTCTACAAGACCACCTGATCATCAAAATAATCACAGGTATTTATACTCCCGTCTTGTCGACGTTAAGTTAACGTCGCTTATCATTGTTTGTAAAGAATCTCTCTCAATAAATGGAATTTTGGTTTTTATACCGTAGTCTCTGAGTCGTAAGTAGCAAACAGAGTTCATTCTCCCGTCCTTACTCACGTAAAAGCCCCATACTGCTCTAGGCTCTCGCTTGTTTGTTTGTGTCCTATACGGTACTAAGCTGGTGTCAGAACATCCTGATATTGTACCGCTCCGCGAGTCCCGAAGTTCCACAATTATGAAAAATAACTTGTACTGTATATATTAGAAGTTGGAATACTAATAACGGTCTAAAAATATATTGTGTTATGGGCATTAAATGTTCTGATTTTCCACCGATTCAAGATTTTTTTTCACTGAGCAAAAAATAATACTTCTGTATCAACAAGATCGAAGCAGAAGTATTAATTTATTATCAGTTAGGTTTTATTAAGCCGCCATATCCTCATGGGATATTCTGTAGCTGGTAGAGGCCACTTATAGAACCCATCACAGACTGGCCAGCACTCATGATGGGGTCAACCGAAGGGTTGAAGGGTGGGGTTCAACGGGCCGTGCCCGGACAACTCCTGAAAAACTGGAAGTGTGGGACCCGGATTTGAACCCGAGTCCTCCAGGGTGATAAGCCACAGCTTTACCATGCGGCCATCCGGCCGTCATTTTATTAGTAGTACAGTATAATTTTATTAGTAAACATCAAGGATTACGAAACTTGAAAAAGGATACAGAATAGCTTTTTATTTTTCAAATTACGAAGAATGCACAGCTTTGAATAGAAAATATTTCTAAATCTTATGATTTTGTTTATTTTCAGATGTTTATTCATCTTGCTTTACTCAGTGGCTTTTTTAGCATTGGTATCACCCGGTGCGGTAATTCATGATGTCACTCTTTTTCCTTTAATAATATACAATATGTTTGGTCGTTAGAAAGGATGGATTTAAGAGTTCATACGAGATATCATTTATTGTTAGAACCTAAACATTAAACCATACATATACTGTATATATAAGGAAGACTTGATCGTAAACGTGTAAAAAAGAACTTATAATAGTAAAATTGCCAAAAATGTAATTTTTTAACATACGTTTGAAAACATTGGGTATTACCCCCCGATGGTGTCACCTAGTGCGGGCCCCTAGTGACGCTACTGCTTTACTTATTTAATTTTCAATCTTGGTAATTCCATTATACAATCAGAAATAAAAAATTCTTTAATTAAGAATATTATTTATTCCATTAATATTTTTATTCAATTATGTCAAAGAATTTACATTAAATGATAAATACAAAATAATTTTTTATCTGTTTTAACAACTATAGATTTCATATTACTCAAAATAAACATTTAAATAAAAATGGCTATATTAGTGATACTGCCATATCACAGTTACAATATTCTATACTTGGTGGCAGCCAACCAAAAGGATAAAGGATGGAGTTCAACCGGCCTGGCCTAGACCTCTTCCTAATAAACCTTCTGAAATTGATATGCAATCACGATCCTCCAAGGTAGTAAGCGAATGCTTTACCACATAGTTAGAGAGAAATGAATTATAGAATTTAATTTTACTATAAAAAATTACAAATTTATCAAGAAAATTTTATGTAAAAAATGAAAATATAGCAATAACAAAAATTGAATAAACAATAACAATTAAAATTAGTTAAACCATCTTCATAAAAATTATATTCGTTTGGTAGCAACCATCCTTATTCCGTTAAGTGGACGAAGAATAATATCTCCTGAAATTATTATTTTGTCACGATGATCCAAAGATTTTATTTTGAAATTTCTGATGACATTTGCACAAACTGTTTTCAATACCATCATGGCAAATCGTTGACCTAATCAAATAACGAAAAAATAATTACAGTACTTTGCATTCCATATTTATATACTCATAAATTTAAATTATTGCAATGTATATTTTACCAATACAGTTTCTTGGACCTGCCGAAAAAGGTACATAAGCGAAAGGATGGAGTTTCTCACAATTTTCTTGTAAGAAACGATCTGGATCAAATATTTCAGGATTTTCAAATATTTCCGAATTATGATGCATTCCATAAATATAAAGAACTATTGACGTATTTTCTGGAATTACATATTCACCTGAAATATAACAATTTTATTATTTAATTTATTTTTTTCGATTTGTTTAAGAATTTCGAAGTTGTGCATTATAAGAATAATATAAGTTTTAAGATAAACAAAAGGGTAAAATTGAAAGAAATTTATTAGTTTATATTTTAAAATATAAAAATATTAAAAGGCATTTATCATTCTTATTCTCAAAACTATAAAGAATTTACAGTATTAATATATTATTAAGACAGACTGCTTTAGAATTGGTTTTTATAAATTACTCTATCAAAAATATTTATGAGTTAAAAATAAACAAATACATGAAATCTTTACCAGTATAGACTATCAAATATTTTTATTTATATGTAAAATTATTAATTGTTATTTTAAATAAAGACTTTCAAAAATTCTTTATTTATCTTTTCTTGCCTATTTTCATTTTTTCCTTTGTTTTTCTCAAAATAACCGGAACTGAAGGATACAATCTCATAGATTCCTATATAATAAATATATAAATGATATAATTAATAATCAACTTTTTTTCGTTAAAATATAATTATATTATTATTCAAAATTATTACATGAACTTAATAAAAATTATTATTATTAGATATAGGCTTATAAAATAATTTATAGATAGTACATTAAAAAATACCTTTATAACACATTCCAAATATTTTCTTTTCTTGCCTATTTTCATTTTTTCCTTTGTTTTTCTCGAAATAACCGGAACTGATGGATACAATCTTATAGATTCCTATATAATAAATATATAAATGATATAATTAATAATCAACCTTTTATAATTAATAATCAACCGTTAAAATATAATTATATTGTTATTCAAAATTATTACATGAAGTTAATAAAAATTATATTATTAGATATAGATATAGGCCTATAAAATAATTTATAGATAGTACATTAAAAAATACCTTTATAACACATTCCAAATATTTCATTTCTTTAAGATCTTGTGTGGTAATATTTCTAAATTTATCATCGCCAAAGATACTACATAATTCCTGATGTACTTTTTCTTGTTTATCTTCATATAATCCTAACAAATACAATGTCCAACTGATACCCATTGCTGTTGTATCGTGACCCTAGGAAATAAAAGAATCTATCTAGAATCAGAATTTAACATGCTGCGTATTCCTTATTATATACTTCAAACATGAAGGTGTCAACTTCTTCTCTAATGTCTAATTCAGTAAGACTTCCATCAGTTAAGTGATGATACAATAATAAATCTAAAAAAGCTCTCCGTTTTTTTATTCCTAATACTTCCTTATCTTCTTGAAAATTGTCAATTAATTGATTATCTTCTAGTTCTTCTATCAACTTTTGCTTTCTATTTAGAATTACCTGAAAATTAATTTCAAAAGCTTTATTTGATGTCACCGTTTAGTAACATAATCATTTAAACTGCAATACTTCACTTACTTTTTCGGTAAATTCATGAACAAATTTAATATTTTTTCTCATTTTTCTACCTAACTGACTTATGTAGAAAAGTGGAGGAAACCAATACCATGGTTTCATAAACCATTGAATTATCGAATCAGTAATACTAACATAAAATGTAAGCTTAATAATTATTTATATTAAATTTAAAAAATAAGATATTTATTAATCCTTACATTTTGACAGCTTTAACATAACTATTGTCAGAATTAGTTTGTGCATTTAATTTAACACCCATTGCTGAATCTATAATAATAATAATAATAACAATATACTATATACCGTTTGAATATTTATTTATTTAATTAATGTATACTCTCGATGATATGTATTCCAAGTATTCAATTTAGGGATTATCTATGCATAATTTGATGTTTTTATTTTCGTTAATCTGGTTGATTCATGAAATTGTGCGTTATAAATACACATGTTTAATATCTGAGATAACAGATTTTATTAAAAATTTACAAGGATTTGAAAACGTCAATAAATAACCCTTGATGAATGGTTACAGAATGATTCATATGACCCAGTAGTAGTAGTAGTAGTAGTAGTAGTAGTAGTAGTAGAATAGGGAGGGGATTTGTTTAGTTACAACTATATAATACTGCATTTTGCCAAAATTAATAATAATATAGATTAATTTGTAACTAATAAATTGAAACTTTCCTAATAAATGCTCAAAATCAATTTTCGAAAAAAATGGTTGAACACCTGTCATTAAGCCTACCTAACTCTGTTGCTTAGAAAAAATAAATGGAATCATCCAAAGCTCCGCAAACTCGAATTCGCGCCTGTACTGATTAATCTCATTGGTTTGTAAGTATTGTAAGGAAGCCGAACATCTTCCGCTTAGGTGACAAACTTTTTGGAATGAACTGTACCTCTATACCATAACCTAATTTCATGTATTTTGCTACAACGGTTCCCGAGAAAAAAATTATTTTTCAAAATTCGAAAATATTTTTTTTTCTGAGGAACCATCGGTATTTCGAGGTTAATATTTGTCAAAGTAAAATGTTACCCAGAAAGCAACCTCTAAAAAAATCAGCCAAATCGATGTAAAGTCCACTTTCCAATGCTTATCTGGCTACAGCCTTTGTAAAACTGAAAAATGTTGCCAATAATACAAAAATTTTGGTTAATTCTATTAAAATTATCAACACAGTTACTTATTTGTTCATTGATTGTTTTATTTTTATTGATAATTAAGTAAAATATGAGAAAAGCCTAATGTTAACAATCTCAGGCTATAAAAAGGAATGTGGCACTTTTCTTTTAGGCAGCCAATCATTTTGCAGGAAATCCCAGCCAAGCCTACTTTATTGTGTGCATGTGGTATTGAGTGTAGTATGTCAGCAAAGCATCTGCAGGCCAATTAAAAAGTAGAAAATGTTATAGTTGTTTATGTACAAGAGTGGATGATCTTCATATATGTTTGTTTTTGATTATAAATTCGAAAATTTATAAAAAATAAAAATAAAAATTATTGAAATGAAGGAAAAACATATCAATAAATATATTTTATTAAAAAAATGATAATATTTTAATAAATTTATGTTACTATATAACAGTGGTTCTCAATTACTGTGCCGCGGCACACTAGTGTGAAACACAAACCTTTGAAGGTGTGCCGCAAAAAATTAAGAATGAATTGTATTTATGTAATTGTATGAATTATATATATTAATAGTGAAACATTATTGGCTGAATAGTCCTTTGCAGTTGAACCACTGCACCGATTTCTATAAATAAGGTATCATTATAAAAATATCTCTCGAATTTTTGCGACAGCCAAAATTTTTTGTCGTTATTCAAAATCTAAAAATTAAGGAATAAAACTTAAATTAACTAATTATAGTTTCTCTAAAAAGACAAAATCTGCAAATGGCACTATAACTTAATAAGGGCCGCCATTTAATGATCCCATACAAGTATGATGTAATCTGAATGTAATAAATAAGAATATATACAGTAATCTGTTAATAAAAATTCGTTGTTAAATCTATATTATTATTTAATATTCTTAGGTGTACCGCCAAATTTTAAAATATTAAAATGTGTTCCTCAACAGTGTGCCACCAAATTTAAAAATATTAAAATGTGTTCCTCAACAGAAAGATGTGCCACCAAATTTTAAAATATTAAAATGTGTTCCTCAACAGAAAAAGTGCTGCCAAATTTTAAAATATTAAAATGTGTTCCTCAACAGAAAAAAGGGTAAAAATGACTATGTTAGATAGTTAATGAATGGGACCATTGCCTCATTTTGTTATGCTATATAAGTAATTATATGATGTAACTTAATGAAAATTTGCAAAACATTGTTTTTTTATTGATAATTTTTTAAAAATATGATCCAATTTTCTTCATAGTTTATTTTATTCATATGGCTAGCTGCAATCAAAAAATAACAAATATTTCATTGGATGGCTAAGATTCTATTCAAAAAGTTGTGTTTTCTCCAATCTCATATAATGAATGAAAAAAAGAAATAAAATTTAAAAAATTTTTCACATCTTTAGAATGAGAATAAAAATGTGATGAATTGTAAAAATTTCAATGAAAATTAAGCAAGATTTCACAATATTAATTTTTTGCATATTAATTACATTTGTTTAAAAAAAAAATCAGAGACTTCAACAAGTTACATAATTGTTATAAAATAAATGATTATTTTTATTATGTAAACTTCATTGTTATGTTTGTCAAATAGTGTTATTTGTAATTCTATATTATGTATATATATGATATGATAGTGTGAATCTATCAGAGAAAAACTATTACTTAAAACGTTAAAATGTCAAATTACCACAAACATACAATTCAAACTTCAAGGGATTTATAATGCAAATAAATCTAAACAACTTGCCAAATTTAACCCTTGAGATACACAACGGAAATTTTAATTCGAAATAATTTTAGAATAATTATACAAATTACTAAGCCAATGAGTGGCGCCATCTATTAATTACTAATTAAATCGAAATAAATTTAGATAAACTATACAAATTACTAAGCCAATGAATGGTGCCATCTATTAATTATAAATTAAATTGGAATTTTG
Organism: Olivierus martensii; assembly: GCA_000484575.1. Lineage (NCBI taxonomy): Eukaryota > Metazoa > Arthropoda > Arachnida > Scorpiones > Buthidae > Olivierus > Olivierus martensii. The sequence goes on from AYEL01086566.1 coordinate 15,619, forward strand.
ACTAATTTACCTGAAGATTTTTTCTTCTTCAGGTAAATTAGTCAAAATTCCAGTTTAATTTAGAGGCAGATTTTTTTCTTCTTCAGGTAAATTAGTCAAAATTCCTGTTTAATTTATAATTAAATCTTCTTCAGGTAAATTAGTCAAAATTCCAGTTTAATTTATAATTAATAGATGCGCCACTCATTGGCTTAGTAATTTGTATAGTTTATCTAAATTTATTTCGATTTAAAATTTCCGTTGTGTATCTCAAGGGTTAAATTTGGCAAGTTGTTTATAATTATTCTAAAATTATTTCGAATTAAAATTTCCGTTGTGTATCTCAAGGGTTAAATTTGGCAAGTTGTTTAGATTTATTTGCATCAAATTATCATTGATTTGATAAAAAATATGTTAATTTTACATACTATAATAAATAATAATTTACAATAAATAATTATTTTTACCGTATGTAAATTACAATAAAAAAAACTAGTGTCAGAAATTAATTATAATATGAATTAATTTAGATGATATATCTTTTTGTGTAGCACCTAAGTTATTCACATTTATTAAGTGTGCAATTATGCAATGGATAAAAAATTAAACAAAATAAATTACACAGCAAATTTATGAAAAATAAACAAATCTCACAGTTTATTTCAAAATACAGTGGACTCTCAATTTTACAAACTCATATGGACCCTGAAAAAGTTCATAAATGGGAATAGCATTAGGGAGTTTTGGGACCAACTAAAGAGTTCATAAAAACATGTAGTTCATAAACTGGGGATTCGTAAAAACCTGAGTCCACTGTATATGGTTTACGAGTACCAGATATCAATCTTTAAAGATGGGACAATTATCATTGTTATGTTTATTACTTTAATTTTATTACTGATTATTTTAACATAAGCTTTATTTTTATATCATCATGTAGATAAACTTTCAAACACAAAAAGATTTTATATTATTAATAACTATGAATCACTATGAAAGCTTTTTAAGTATGAATCACTACGAAAGCTTTTTAACTTTTTTAAGAACAGGATACTTCTATGAACTGAAATATGTATTATCAATATTGATATTCCAAAACTGAACATTACAAATTATTACATGAAAGCCATAAATAGAATTTTGAAAAAGAAAAAAAAATGACAATTGTAAATGATATTTATAGCAAAATAATTATTAAAAATCAAAAATTCTTTAAAAATATTTCAGACATTATTCCAATAAAATTAACTAATATTCCTGTAATTTTACATAATAAAATCTCAGTATTAAAAATTCTCTTTCCAGTTTTCAACATTTATGTTCTATTCAGTTCTACATTTTTTTATTCTATATTTATAATTTATTTTTGATGAATGACGAACTAAAAATTTGTATGTCACATTAGCTAAAATTTTGTTAATATTTATTAACCATATTTTATCTCCTATAGAATCCATATTATTTGTATTTTAAGTTATATAATAAGCCATTAAAAATTTTTCATAATGATTGTACATCTAAAATCTAAAAATGACATATGAAATCATTTTATTTGTGTCTTTAAACAATACCAAAATTATTTACTATGCTACTTGATATTAAAAATGAAAAAATTTTGAATTTCAAAATTGAATCTCTTACGGAATGCTGTTGCTCTGTCTGTTGGGGAGTTTCTTCACATCCTTTTTAGGAATTTCAGTCTGAGACCAATGTTCCCTGCAACAGCATTAGGATGCATGCCTTAAAAAACACTCCTATCTTATGACGACAACAATACCACCAAGGGCATGTTTATTATTTTACTAAATCAAAATTAAATTTTAATATGCCAAATAAAATTTTAAATAGAACAATTAATAGTGATGCATACATAAAAATCTCAATTTAGTATATCAAAAACCAAATATTCTTTAACAATTCATTTCTTCTTTACATTTGAAACAACATAAATTTAAGGAAGTTAGTGACTATTGAATAATACCTTTCACAGAAAGTGATTAAATAATGAATTCAATCTTATTTTTATTCAACTTTAAATAATTACTATAAGGAAATTTTTATAATTTATTCATCAGGAAATGTTGAAATAATTAAATAATACAATATATAGTTTTATATTATTTTAGCAACATAATAGCTAACAAATGATTAAAATAATATTTATAATACAAAATATCTGTGATTATTCAAAATAAATATTAAAACTTTTTAATGTTACTTTAAATTTATATAGTACAGTTGAATCTCATTAAGACGAATCTTACGGGACTGACAAAATTTGTTCGTCTAAACCGTTGTTTGTATTATAAGTAGGAAATGACGTCATAAGGAAAAGGAAATGACATCATCTACTCATTAAACCAAGTTAAATGTATGTTGAGTGAAGCATAATTTAAATCATGTGTATCATTTTTAATGTTATACAGTGTTCTATCGCATAGATCCTTTACTGAACAAAAACGAAAAAAAAAAAAAAAATCAGATTTAATAAGAATTTATTTCAAATTTAATATTTTCAAATACGTGAACGTTCAAAAGAAATTAATAAACATATTCAGTACATTATTACACAATTCCGTTGAGACTAGTAGTAGTACAATAGGGAGGGGCCTGTTTCAGCCCAAGCACTGCGACAGGGAGGGGCCTGTTTCAGCCCAAGCACTGCGACCAACATAGGTCTATATTGAGACTAGATAAGTACTATATTGCCATTTTTAAAGTAAAAATTAAAAAAAAAATTACTTGATTTGAACAGTTGCGGTTTATTTAAATTAATTTTTAAAGTAATCCATTATCGAAGATTGTTTGTTTTTTTCCCGACATTTTCTCAGAAAGTCTTGGATATTATCGACATTGTTCAAGTAATTAAATGAATTCTTGGTGCCTAGCAAAAATCGGCGGACAGTGTCTAGAGCAACGGAGGCTTCTGACAATGATGGTAATTTTTCTTCTTCTTC
>AYEL01086568.1:0-17638 GCA_000484575.1 Olivierus martensii
GTTTTGTTTTAATAAAATCAACGATTTTATGGCTATTGTCAGAGAGGTAAAGAGAAAAAGAGAATATGCACTTTATAAATCAAAAGTCTGTTATTTTATTTTAAATTTATAAAGTAAATTGTTATTAACATATTATATATACATATATATATATTATAACCACATATGTTGATGTACAAGAATAATAAACTAGAAATAAAGATCTATATTTTCAGATCTAAGATAGTATATCCATTATCACAAAGTATTCGAGTGTTGTGCTAGTGTATGCTTAATTATGCATCATATACAGTACACTTAATTCTGTTTTTACACGATAGATGCAAGGTACGTTCCCGAAAAATGCGTGTAAAAAATATACTGTATCAATGGTAAAAAATAGAAGATTGCTTCCAGAAATAATATATTAAATCCTATAAAAAATCGTGTTAGAATCCTATTATTTTTACGTTCTTGCACTTCTTATTTCATAAAGATTGCACATGTATAGGAAAAAGTATTATATAAAGTAAATTATCATTTGAAAAGAAAAATAAGGTACAATTTTACATTAGCGCCATATGAATGAAAATAGTACCAATCGAAAGATAACGACGAGTAGAGAAAACTTTCCAAAAGAACTGCACTTCTATATGGTGCAGGATTCGATAAAATGAACGATGAAATTATATTTTTCCATATACAATATCTAAACCGGTACGTGCCGACATCTTAAAAAGCCGAGCTGCAAATATAGAAAATAGTAAATACCTTAAGAAGAAATACATTAAAATTATAAATCATTACTCTTCTTAAGATTCGTATAATCTATCTGACTTCAAAACACGAAAGAAATTAATAAAATAAGAGCTTTTTATTATTCATAACAATAAATGCGTAGAACCTAAAAGTCTTGAACCGAAAATTTTTCTTGGTCTGCGCACCGCCATCTTTGCTACTGAATATTAAACTCGGATTAGCTATCTTTTACGTCGCGCGACACTCTGTACTTAATCTTTAGATTTTCGAACGGGTTAGAGTTATTCTACAGAATAGCTATTCTGCAGATTAAACCGAAAGTCGTGCAAACGGCCCTTAGAAAACTTAAATATATGGATGCTTTTAATACGACTTCAATACGTGATATAATTGTAACTGCATTTTGTCTGCGCAATCATATTTTAATAACGGATAACATAAATGAAGACATAACAAACGAAGACAAAGAAAATGAACACGAATGTGAAAATGAATTAAGTTAGCACATGTTAAAAATCAGTGTGAAGAAGGCAAACTAAAAAGAGATGAAATTGCTGCTAGGATATTCTGACGTGTTATACGAGAAAACATTTTGTATATATATTTTTAATTAATGTAAGTGTAATTTTCAAATAAAGTTTTTAAAATGTTAAATTTCAGAAAGTTCATTATTTTAAGTCACCATTTTTTATATGGAAAAAGAAAAGGTGAAATTTCACTATTAATCTTTAAAAAATATTCCATATACAACTGAAATAAGATATGAAAATTTCATGTTTCATTTAAAAGTAAATTTTTTGATCAATGTCTAAGATAATAATTTTACGAAACATTTGAAAAAAAAGTGAAATGATATCATTTCACGCATCTACTCTAAACTTGGCTGCACTGGATAACTCGTAGACCGTCCTTATAAATTTTTTGATCAATACATTTGAAAAAAAAGTGAAACGATATCATTTCACGCATCTACTCTAAACTTGGCTGCACTGGATAACTCGTAGACCGTCTTTTCGGAAAGCAGTTTCTAACCGCTTTACAAGGCAATTATTATGTATTTTAAGACACGCGGCCGGAAAACGGCGGATTAAAAGGAATGGACTAGACCCAGATTCGATTTATTTAAAAAAATGGTGCCAAAATTTACAGAGGATAAAATGTTCCGTAAAACAAGTCTCTTCCGATTCGAGGTCCGTTTAAAACATGTAAGGCGTAAAACTTTGGTGACGTCATTTCCGGTTGTCCCCAAATATTTTTTAAAAGCGTCTATAAATTTTAATTACTTAAAAACTATCCTAAAATGTTTACAGCCGGGAGACCGGATCGCTTATTAAATTAGCCACCGATAATTTAAACGAAAGGTAATTACGTTACCAGGTAGCGTTGGTTCTGCCGAAGGTTAAATCGCTATTTGCGTAGAAAGAAAAGTCAGGGTTACGATTCGACCGGCGGGGGTGACCGACTGTGGCCGTGGTATCGGTTTTAACCGGCCCTTAAAACGACAGGTGGATTTTCTGGCCACCGATTTTTAAAAACGGACGAAAAATCGAAGGCGGTCGATATCCGCTTTTCCCTAGACAGGAATAACACCGACCGGCGATTGGCCCGCTCCGGAAAAGATAGGTAGCACCGATTTTCTAAAAATAATATTTTTAAGGAAAACGGCCGTCCTTCCGTTAGCGTCCGACTGGAACGGTCGAAAGAAAAACGGCACTCACTTGTTGTAAAGGACGATGTCCGGCAGCCAGATTTGCTCGGCTGGCACGTGCAGCTTGGATACGCCGCCGTATTCTTCGGGATCCCAACGCAACTTGTAGTCGTTCCACTCCTGAAAAAGACCGGGCTGAGAAAGAGGAAGAGCGGAAGAGGACGGCGGCCTCCACTCACCTGTTCCACCCAGACGTTGGTGGTCATGATCTGATGTTTCAGGTTCTGTCGGAGAAACGGGGCGGTGAAACAGAGCGGGAGGAAAAGGCCGGATGCTGACTACTCACCACGTCGATCAACTGAGATAGCTTCAGACCCAACTTGACGGTCAGTCGGTCGGAGGTGTTGCCCACCGGTCGGATCAGCGAGTTGTAACCGTTGATCAGGTCGTCGTACAAACGCTTGGCGTCGGAACTGGCCCCGGTCCGCACGGCCCAGCAGGTCCACAACCAACACAGGACCCGCCAGCCGGACGCGTCCGCCGCCCTACCCATCTCGGATCCGAATGGGCCGCCGCCGTGGCATCGATCCCCGTCCGCGCGCTCCGATCGATGGCCGCCTCCGCCTCTTCCTCCACCGGCCCTGGTCCGCGCGAAAACCCCCGTCGGACGGCCGAACGCGCCACCTCCGGCCGGGGGTGGCCGACTTCCACGGGTTAAATCGACGGAAGTACGGGCGCGGGCTACGGCCACGGGTCGGAAGAAGACGGCGGCCGTCCGAAGAACCCCGATTCCACGTTTAACGCCCGGATTAATCCGGCGTCGGGCGGCAGCCGTCACCGGGAGAGGCTGCCCGGAATTTATCGATCGAATCCGGGACCGAGATTGGCTTCCCCTTTAAGTCGGCGGGTCCGACACTTAATCCGCCGGTGAGTCGACCACCCGCGGCTAGGTAGCCGACTCCGAGCTTCCCCACCGCCTGTAGGGTGGAGGGGGGCCCGGGACTACTACTCGCCCGCCGCGTTTCTCATCCACCCAGGAATTTTCTCTAGGTTAGTAACCGTGGATTTCGCCTTCAAAACCCTAGGGGAGAGGGGGCTCCGCCCGCCATGGTATCGGCCGCCGATATTTGTCACATTTCTCAAAAATGATAGAGTAGATACTGTTGGTATTTGGGGTATCTGTACTTTTCTCCATCTATTCTTTAACCAGATAATAATTAAGATTAAAATAATTGAAAATATCAAAAACTGTTTTTCTTCAAAAAGTCCATTTTCAATTAATAAACCCATTTTCTTTCATTTGTATGTACCCATTCTTCATATGTGGCTTTTAATCTCTCAGTTTGTCATTACTAACTCGTAAGCGTATTTTGACCCATTATTTATATAATATTTATCTATATTTCTTATCATTAATTCAGATATTTTTATGATATTGTTGCGAACTTTATTCATTATTTTTGATGATTATTTCTAAAAAGTCTAAAGTATATTGTTTATTGTATAATAATAAATATACCCGTCAAAATAACGGATAAAACTAAAAGCACTTAAATTAAGTAATAATTTATTTCTCTACTCCGCTCCTCTGCACTTTAAGAATATGGAAGTACAATATAACATTTTATAAATTTGTAATTGCTAATATTTATGGTTTATAATTAATATTGAAAGATCGCAATAAATCTAATATAAATACAAAATTATAAATTCGTATTATACGTAAGCATTAAGCAACTTCTCGTCCTATGTAAGAATTTCTTTATTCCTTCCGTTCTTTGAAATGTTTATGTAATACATGAATATCCTTTAACATTTTCTCATTTTTCAATAAATATTGGCTCTCATTAATAGATTTTATACCAAATTCTGAATAAATTTCTATGCCAGCTTATCAGTTCAATCATTATTTATTAATAAATATTTAATTTCCTTTTCGTGATTACAGTTTAACTAAACTGGAAAGAAAATAATATGAACAGGAAAATATGTAAAATGTTATAGACAATTAACAAACACACAGTGGCCGGATTGGCTACGTGATAAAGCTTCCTTTCCACTCTGAAGGACCCGAGTTCAAATCTCGGGTCCCATCCCTTGAAAATGTTTATCATGGAGTCCGGACCTGACCCGTTGATCCCGGCCCTCCACAATCCTGTTGACTCCTCCTCAGGAGTGGCAGCCTGTGGAAAAACTTATAGAAATAGACATGGGATTCGAATTTGTATTTTCTAGTGAAATTCTAGGACGCCCTATCCAATAAACTCAATAAGTGATCTCTGTTTCCCTATTTCTCGATTTATGCAGTTTTGTAACTGAATATTGCTCAGCAATAATACCACTAAATTGGTCTTAATATTTATGGTAAGGTTAAACATTAGATGGATGCTTGAGTTTATTAACAGATTAGTATCGGATTTTTGAAAGATATCGTGAAATGTGAGCCTGAAATTGAATCCATCAAAATAATACGATTGATTCATCATGCAGCCATCTGGCTGACTTAAGAATTCATATCCAGTACAACATCAATTGGAACTATCGGTGCCGCTGTGAAAAGCTTTTACAGCGGGCCACTTTTACTACAATATCTAGGACTCGATACATACGAATCGGAATTAAAGAGTTGAGCCAAACCGCAGCCAAAGAGACCACTTTATGACACCGGAGTTCGAAATTTTATTAGATGCTGGAATCGACAGTTTGGTGAGATACCGATTAACAAAGGGCCCTGCAGTCTACTTTCGTCATCGAGAGAAAGATGCTCGGTGGAGAAAAAAACGACTATATCCAATGAAAATGATGAATTTATTTTTCATTTTCAAAATGTAAAATCGTAGCGATTTACTAACTTGCTTTGTTTTACTGCTACTTATCAAATCTGTCTATAACTTAACTATCTAAATGCTACTTATCAAATCTATGAAAAACTATTAAGTGACACCATTTCATAGTTCAATATGAGGTATTAACTGTAATCACCCAGGGTATAGATCAGTGGTTCTTAACTCTCTCGAGGGATACCCACCTTGACGAAGCGAGAGGGCTTACCGGCTGTCACAATGCCTGTATCTGTTTCTAGCCGGGCCGGTACATTCATAGTGGCGGGGATAAACTAAGAGTTTGCCAAATGTTTGACGAAGTCCAGGCGAAGACGACCCCACACCACGGGTGGGCGTGTGCAGACGTCGATGTGCTGTCAGCGGCCCGTCGAAAGGGAGTGGTGCACCCGAATAGACCGCCGCGTGAAGTCCTAGCCGGATATTCATCTCGGATCTTGTTTGACTTTCTATAGAGAGGTCCAGCAGCAAACTGGCCGGCCTGGGAAGATTCGCCTCCCTGCCCCCAGTGGCTGCCCCTAGTGAAAAATTCTATAGGGTCAGTAGAGAGTGGCTGCACCCACCCCTCGCTGGTAGATGCTCTGTAGTTCGCCATTCGACCGTCCGAGTCCCTGCAGGTCCGGAATTAAAAATCGGCCCGACGTATGCCCTGCGTGAGGTACAAGTTCTCTCTAAGGGTCCCAAATCCTAAGATGGCGTACCGTGCCAACGGGATGAATGGCGGAGGGATAGAAGCCTTAACGGTGCCCACCCGAGAGTTGGCCTGTCTCGGGCTATAGGGGATTTGTTCCCAGACCGGGGGAGGTTTGCTTCCCTACAGAATCATAAAACCTCGTAGAGTTGTCTCGACCGATATTCGGCCACGGCAAGACGCCTGAGCCTACCAATTTACGGCGTCGGTCGATATCGTCTCTATAGTGGCCCACCAGTCATTACCGACAGAAGGCTGCATAAGTTTGCTTCCCTACAGAATCATAAAACCTCGTAGAGTTGTCTTGACCGATATTCGGCCACGGCAAGACGCCTGAGCCTACCAATTTACGCCGTCGGTCGATATCGTCTCTATAGTGGCCCACCAGTCATTACCGACAGAAGGCTGCATAGGGGCTCGAAGCGGGGGATATTCTCGCCCTTTTCTAGTAGGGTAGGTCAGTGCAATGCGCGTTCCACCTTCCCGATGCGAATATTAGTAAGGGTTCTCTTTGTGTGGAGGGCCTAGCACCTTCCGACCTTCCGACAGGCTGCTGCGTTTACGCGGCGGTTGTGCCTGTGTTAAGGTGATCTCGCGTAATGAGAGAAAGAGTAGCAAATCCGTTAAGCCTCTGTGTTTTCGATCCCTTTGTGGAGAATTCTCGGCAATGATAAGGACGCTTTGGCGACACAGAGTACGAGGTACGGATGCGGTGGACATAGGGCACCACCCCAGGTCTGGCAAACTTGTGCGGTTCTGCTGTATTCGTGCTTCGTTCATTCTCGTGCACCAAGAGGTGGCAGGCGAGTCAGCACCCGAGTGGCAGGTAATGATTAAGCCAAGATTATTCTCGCAGCCGTAAGTACCCTGTAGTACCAATTAAGGTGAGCAGGGGAGAGGCCTTTTGGTCTGTCGCAGAATACTAGATGAGCCAGTGTTCTTAACCTTTTCAAAGTCACGAAACACTTTTGATTGTAAAGAAAATTTTCGGAACACTATATCACTAAGATCATAAAACAAATAACAAAAACATTTACGAACATGCATTTTACTAAAAATTATACATTACACATTAAATAACAGTAAAAAAAACATTAATTAATAAAACATATATTCTTTAAGAACTGTAAATACTGTAAATCTCTTGAAAAATGGAACATTTTTAAATCACGTTCAATGTGTCCAAGCTAATTGTCTTTTACAGATTTGAGCCATGTCAGGTCTGATATGTAATAAAGCTACCCTCATTTCTTCGTCAATATTCTTAAGTCTTTCGCGTTTTATAATTTTTATGTTCATTAATATTGAAAAACGTAGCTCATACAAATATAATTTCAAAAACTGTAGGAAAATCTTAAGTGCTTTTGTGGGTAAGCCTGCTTAAGAGTTTATTCGAAAATGCAAGTTGAATCTTGTCTAAATTATAAAATGCGTACTGAGTAGTAAAGATCATGTACTGAGTGCTAAGATCATTCAAATATGATAAAAGCAGGCATTTTATGAAAGCCAGGCATTGAATGATATAAGATCATTCAATGATAGGCTACGTTCCTAAACTCAACGTTTTGCTTAAAGCGCTTGCAACGATAAAAGTCGACGTTTTACCTCGTTTTGGAACAGTTTGTTGAATTCGTTGAAAAATGGCGTCGGAAGAAGTCTATTCTTTAGCTTCTATACTACTTAGAGAACTAAATACTTTATTCCATAGCTTCTATACTACTTAGCGAACTAAATACTGATCTAGCTTTTTTATAAGAAAGATAATGACAAGATTATTCACTTATAAGCATTATATGAAAATAAAAAAAAAACAAAAAAATTAAAAAATTCTTCTTTTTCTCTTTTTATTTTCATATAATGCTTATAAGTGAATAAATTTAACGGGCTCGGTCGATCCACTAAAAAGTTGATCGATTCTATCGAAACAAAGGTTCTCGGTACAGTTTTCATTCGACTTTTGTCGATCAACTATAATCGGTCGACTAAACTCGACTGGTGAGAACGCGCCTTAAGGAAACGGTTCTCGGAGAAACATAAATATTTATCGACTGGCTTAACGTACAACCATCAACCGCAGCAGTATTATATACTGTATGTACAGGCGAAGATAAGAGAAATTTAATCCGAAGAAGAAAGTTTTTGTATCCGAAAGAAAAAGCTTTGAAATTTAAAATTTGAGACGTCTGTCCATACTACCTTTGAACCGAATAAGCTTATCTACGCTGCCAAACTACTTTATTTTAAAGTAGCGGATAAAATATCGATTTAAAGTTTAACGTCTAGATCGGGTCCCTACCTACCGGGGCAGCCAGGTGACTATTCGCTCTTCCATCGTGAACAGTGGCCTAACTAGAGTCGTGTGGGCAGAATAAGAAATTTTAATTTGTTTACGGCGAAAACAACAGTATCTGTACTAATAAATCTAAGAAAAAATCCATTTTTATTAAACTAAAATAATTTTTTTCTAGCTTTTGCCTCCGCAAAACGATCGATAATTTCTTTTATGTTAATTTTCTTCGCTCCATCTTATTCAATTGACACAACTGCCAAGCAGATAACCGTGTCGCCACATTGTACTTCTTAAATAGTTTTTAATTAATTTTAAAATCGAAAATGATCTTTCAGCACTGGCAACAGTCACAGGAATTGTTAAAAATAAAATGTATATATCAGGAAACGTAGACGACGATGCTGGATGATTAATAAAGCAGCGAGTTCACTTATAAATGTAATTTTCTTAATTTCTGAATCCATACTTCTTCGGAATGATATTAATTGATGAGAAAATGAATCAAAAATATCATTAGGATATTCCAACGTCAATTTCATACTTGTTTCAAATAAAATTTCTTCATTTGATGGAATAAGAATCTAATAAATTTTCCATACTAGTAAATTTGCTTTTCAGCTGAGAGGTTATCGTGTCTATTGCATTATAGAAAACGGACTATTTAAAATTTAGTTCAGGATCGGTATTCGTTCATCTGTACAAAGATCATCAAAGGGTTCTTTTCCATGTCAACTTTATTTCTGCTCCCCAGCTGTTATAGCTAAATTTTTTAAATCGTCATACTTATTTCCAAGTTCCGACACATTTTCCTAACAATGTTTTAATAATTTTCTTGTCATATTAAGATCCAATTTTGCATTTTGAAGCTGTTTCGAAACGTTATCAACGAATTCTAAAATTCTGCTTTTCGAAACAATTAGGAATATTGTTTCAAACATCTGTAAACGTTTTAATAATAATTTTCCTTCATTAACTTCACAACTGTTGTTTTTTAATATTATTATTTTTGAAAGAGCTTTCATAATATCGACATACTGTATTTGTATTTGATTGCTAATAAACGATCATTTCTGGACGACCAACGTGTTGGACATAATCGTTTTAAAGTAGTTTTTGTTTCCCTCTCAGATAAAATTTTCCATCTTTTAATACATGTCCAAAAAATATTTACAATTGTTTTAAAAAGTTAAAAAAAAAGATTCCATAGTAGCAACATTTTTCAAATTATGATTTGCGCAATGAACATATTTTGCCAGAGGATATTTTTTCAAAATCCGTTTTTTAACTCCATTGTAAATGCCAGACATATTAGTTGCGCCATCATACGCTTGTGTGAGGCTGCCGCGAGGTGTCTCTGTAGTCGAATATTATCAAAATGTCAGAATGAACCGTTTAATGGCGAGCGCGTTTACCGGGCGCGAGTAAGGACGCACGGGATCCGGGTCGAAGGAAGAATGAGCGCACGATACACAGGCAATTCTATCAACAAAAACATTTATTTAGATAGGACATTTAACAATTAAACGAACATTAAATTGAATACAAGTTAAGGTGAGAGAAATCAAAGAAACGAACTAATTTATACATGAGCAAGAATACGTCTATTGACCTAGCAGTTAAATGGGTTGCGAACGGGTTAATATATCGCTCCACTGGCGTTACATACCTTGAGTCGGACGAGTTGGAACTGTTCTCTTTTTGGAGGACACTTTCCCCTTTCTCACTGATCGAATGTTACTGTCCAACTGACATCCCTCTCTTCCCCCTCTCCTCTTATCTCTCTTTTGAGGAGGTTGATTCAGAGCCGGACATCATCTTAATATGGCCACAGTTGGTGTATATGCGATCAGTTCCTTGTTCTCCCTCCGACTTTTTCGGCCTTTTTTTTTCCTTGTTTAAGCGATTATCAGCCCGTTTGTTTATTTAAAAATGACACAAAAGGGGAATTAGGGAAACTAACTTCGTTTCGTTGATTTCAACAAATGATAAAGATTATGCAAAATTTGATAAAATTACAAAGTTTAAATGATATAATAATTTGACAAAATAATATTAAAAATTGGTTAATATAAATGGTTATATAATTACTATAATAATATAATCGATTAACATAATTAGCATAAAATGTATAAATGATACAAATATTAAGTAAAGCAAAAATTACATGATAATTATAAAAAGGAATAATAAAACATAAGCGATATTTCGCGGATCTCACACTTGTCCACGGAGTTTTGACAAATTGAATCCTCTGTTCTCGAGACTTTTAATTATTAAATCGACTAAGTCTTCTGATCTTTGATCAATAACTTCTATAAAACCTAAAAACTTCAATACTCTCAGGTTTTTCTTCATCTGAAGTTTTTATTTGTGTATATCTAACGATTAAACTTAACTGATCCACTTTTGATATATCCTGAGTTGTATCCACGATGATGGAGAAAAATGCAGCATTTTCTATCTCGGAAAATATATTTTTTTGAACTGAATCAGATTGGATTTGAATCAGTTCGTTTTGTATTTTGGGACTTAGATATTTTATAAACTTTTTAGGTTTTCTTAATAATTCTTGTAGAACTGGATCATAAATACTTAGTAAATCAATAAGAGATAAAAAGTTTCTAGAACGACCTTTTTCTATACTAATGATGCAACGTGAATTGCACATTGCAAGAATGCAACGTGAATTGCACATTGAAAGAACCGTTTGATGCAACGTGAATTGAAAGAACCGAAAGAACGTGAACCATTGAAAGAACCGAACAAGAATTGCAACGTGAATTGCACATTGCAAGAACCGTTTGATGCAACGTGAATTGCACATTGCAAGAATTAATGTTATTCCGCTTAATTGGGACACATCGGGACTAAGCCATTTTGTCTCAATTAAACGAAGTAATAATAAATTCTAAAATAAAATATGTAATTCGCCCCAATTAAATGAAGTAGTAATAAATTCTAAAATAAAATATGTAATTCGTATGGGACTAAGCCATTTTGGTCCAGCTGTCATCATTAAACCAAGTAATAATAAATTCTAAAATAAAATATGTAATTCGTAGAAATAATAATTAAATAATAAAATAGGTACAATAATTTATACCTATATTAATGATTTATTAAAATAGGTACCTAATTATTAGCTTTTACCGATCTCCGTCTTCAATACTGGGCCGCTGATATTCACTCCTCCCCGCTAACTATAGAAATCCATTGATCTAATGCTTCTTCGACTTCTGGATCCTTTCCATCACGCTTTCTTTCGAATGTTCCTGGAATTTCTTTCTCTAATGCCCACTCCTGACGCAGTTGATTTTCTTGTTGTAGGAGACGCGCTATGGTAGATTTTGGTTTATTTCAGCGAGTCTATCATAGCTTGTATTAAATGGCTGGCTTTTAATTTTACTCGAGTATAAAATCCCTGATTGACATCTTGGCAAAGATTAGTGTATGTATGTGTAGCCATACTTTTGAAAAATCTCTAATATATATCAAAATTGAAAATTCCTTTTTTGCTACTGTCCCAATTTATGTATCAAAAATTGAAAATTCCTTTTCTGTTACTGTCCCAATTAAGCGAAGATTAAGAGTTTAAATTATGTATTAGTTTATTAGTTTGGTTTCCGTTCTTTGAAATTCCCAATTATGCGGAATCCACTGTATTTATTATTCTTTCTAAAATTTATCTCCAAAAATTTGATTCATTTCTGATTTGGATTTCAAGATCAGCTCCTAAATATCCAAATAATCGCCATTGTTCATAGATAATACATGATTGTAAATGACTTGTTGAATTTTCAATTCAACAAGTCAATGTTGAATTGAATTTTTTTTAGTTTTTAGAATTTCAATACTTCTTGTTATATGGCGCCAATCAGAATAGCCATCCATCCAAACATTTTGAGAAATATTATTATTAAATAACCAACAAGGTTCACAATAAAATTTATTTAAAGTAGGAGAATAGCGTAACCAATGCCGTTTAATTTTCATGTCTGATTTATTTCGTTTTGCATAAAAATAGCATTGAACCCACGATTCTTATTTACTCCATTTTGATCTTTAGGAAATGAAATATATGGTTGACAAGGCACAAATTTTAAAAAAATCTTTTGTTCAATATTTAAATTTGATGGAAAGTTTGCTTTATCTGTGGGATATTCTTTTTCTAAAAATTTACTAATATTCCCAGAATTTCCTCAGCACATTCTTCCTGATCTATATTCGCTTCTTTAATATTTTGCGAAAATTTATCTGCAACTAACTTCTTGGTGTCAAAAATGTTGTTTGAAGAGAAATGTTGGTAGTATCACTGACGTCGGTTGATATTGAAGTGGAAGTATTGGCTTCCGATTTACAATTATCACTTGATTTTGTAAAAAATGATGTTAATTTAGGCAGTTTTTTTAGTTTTTCTTCATTTTCTGCTCGTATTTTTCTTTTTGCACTGCACTTAAACTTTTTTATCCATGGATAATTATTTGTAAAGTAATTAATTAATAATAATTTATATCGCACATATGACAGTTTTTTTTCCTAACTTTATCTATCCTATCTCGATTGTTTCTTTGTGGAAAATCAGCCCTATTAATATATTTCATTCACAACGAAAAGAAAGCTAAAATACAAATAATAACAGATATATAAAGTTGATACATTCATTATTAAATGGAAATCGCTTACCTTTAGATATTTGGTTAAAACATATACTTTATACTTTTTAGGAATGTAAAAACAACGACACGCAGCAACGGATAACTATTTTAAAGTAATGCAAGATAACGTGTTAACAGGATGGTCAAATCACAGATTAGGTATACACAGATAGTCAACTCGAAAAAATCACGTGACTAAAGTACTTGCAGGGCGCCTGTGGCAGCAATACGAAATACAAGTCACGTGTCTTTACATCAGAGATTCTTAATTTTCAAAATATTTCTCAGAAAATGCTGCACTGAATGTTCGATATATTTAAAAATATTTTTAAAATTAATTGATAATTGAAATAGAAGTTTATAGTATACTGAGAAATGACGTCATGACTCGTCAAACGGTGGTCGCTTTGTGATTGGTCGAATACAGTTTGTTGAATCAACGCATTCAATTTGAACCGTTGGAAAGCTGGTGCCATATTTTAATTTGTAAGTTTTTATGAGATTTTGTTTGCCATAGCCAATTATAAAAATAATGAACACAAAGAGCACAGATAAGAGGATTCCATGCATTATTTGCGGTAATAACAGTCCGCCGCTGTTTCGTTTTCCGTCGAGAAAAGAAATGTAAGTATGGTTCACTTTTTGTAAATTCTGTTTTCCTTATTAAGTTTAATTACTGTAGTTAATCTATAAGCATATAAATGCAAATTTAAAATTACAGAAAGTTATAAGCATTATGAATATCCTAGTATAAATAAGAAAATATTAATTTTTAAAGATTGAGAAAAATTGAAATCAAACTATTTAGAAATAAATGCTTATTATTACTTCAGGTGCGAAAAATGGGTTTCCTCTATTGAATTAAATTCCGACATAAAATTAAAACAAAACTGTGCATATTTATCAAGGAATAAACGAGTCTGTGCAAATCATTTTGCAGATTGGTGTTTCTCGTCAACAGAAAACAAAAGATTAATTTTTGGTGCTATTCCTTTCATGATGGTAAGTACAGCATATAGCCTTAATATCATAAATCAAAATAATATTAATATCATAAATAATAGTAAAATTCATATAATGATGTATTTCATTTGATGAATAATTCATTATTTCATCAGAGTTATAAGATTTTCATATTTTTGTAATAACAATTTATGATTATTAGTACTGTATCT
Source organism: Olivierus martensii (assembly GCA_000484575.1). NCBI lineage: Eukaryota > Metazoa > Arthropoda > Arachnida > Scorpiones > Buthidae > Olivierus > Olivierus martensii. The sequence continues at coordinate 14,038 of AYEL01086568.1, forward strand.
CTTATAGCTCTAATATCTGGGTACAGTAAATACTTTTTGCTGTTTTTTGTATTTCAAATCTAATATGTTTAATAATATTAACTATCAATAATAATTCATTAGGATCTATATTATCTTTATCTATAATCAATAAGCAAATATCAAATATCTAAGATAACAATTTATGTGCAGCCTACTACAGTGCTAGTTTAAACATCCATATACACTTACAAATTAAATGTTAATATATTTGTATTTTTTGTTTTAGAGTCACCAATTAAGCAATAAAGATGCATTATTGGATAAAAATGATACCGAATTGGCACAATCTTGTAATGAAATGGATTCCAATAATAAAACAGCCACACATACTCAAAGAAGTATTGATGATTTGCTAAATATAAATAATGTTCCAGAATCAGCTGTAAGTTTTGGTTTACATTTTGCTATAGTAAAGAAATTAATAAAATAAATTATATAATGATTTTAATGTATTATTTGTGTAGGATAAAGATAATGTTTCTCTGACAAACATCTCCCAAAACCGGAAAAGAAAACGTCGGCCTTATGAAGCATCTCTGCAGTTAACACCAAAAAGGAGAAAAATAAAACAGTTAAATGTAGAGGTATTAAAATTGAAAAGAAAATTACTTAATACTCAGAAATATCACAGAAAAGCACATGTTTTACAATATTTACAAAACAATTTAAATACAGCAAGTTACAGTTTTGTGCTTAGCCAATTAAGGGCTTCATCCAGACAGTGTCATGGCAGGCGTTGGTCTGCTAAAGAGAAATCGTTTTATCTTAATATATATTTCCAAAGCCCATCTACATACAAATTGTTATCAAGGATGATGCCCTTGCCATGTAAAAATACATTGTTAAGGTCAGTAAGTGGACTTATCAAATCTCCAGGCTTCTGTTCAAATTTGATTTCCACACTTCAAAAAATTTCACAATCAATGATTCAATTAGAAAAATTTTGTGTTCTTGTCTTTGATGAAATTAGCATTAAATCTGGATTAAAGTATGATGCACATTTAGATGCAATAGTGGGATTTCCAAATTATGGGCCAAAATTTGAATGTGATACCAAAAACTTAGCAAAACATGCATTAGTATTTATGATTAGAGGTTTGTCCAGACAGTGGAAGCAACCCTTGGGATACTTTTTAACAGGCAAATCTTTGCCAACTTCCATTTTGAATTCATTACTACATGATGCCATAGATTTTGTTACAGATGCTGGTTTCATGGTAAAATGTATAATATGTGATCAAAGTCCTCTAAATCAAGGTCTTTTTAGAGATTTAAATGTATCAACAACTAATCCATATTTCTTTCACAATCAGCTGAAAATATATGCCATATATGATCCACCCCATCTTTTGAAGTCTGTTAGAAATAATTTTAATAAGTACAATGTTTTATTCAATAAGAATAATTTAGCCAAATGGGAATATATCCAAAAACTTTTCGAAATAGATTCCAAAAATAAATACAGAGTAGCCCCTCGTCTTTCAAAATCCCATTTGGAGCTGAAAAATTTTTCATGTATGAAGGTAAAATTTGCAGCACAGGTGCTTAGTCATTCTGTTGCTGCAGGTATTTGCCTTCTTACATCATTTGGCAAATTCCCATCAGAGGCATCTTATACTGCTGATTTTGTTGGTCAAATGGATGAGTTGTTTGATACATTTAATTCAAAAACTATGACGCATTGCAAGGAAATGGCTGCTGCTGTCACAGAAACCTCTAAACATATTGAAGTTTGGAAAGACAAAATTGAATGGATAAAATCATGGCATTTTTTAAAATCTGATGGCAAACATATCAACACAGCATGTAAAAATTCGAAATTAGTTAGCAATGACGTGTATATGACGACACGCATCATGTTTAATAATGACGTCACGCCTCTATTTAGCATTGATTAGGTTGTGACGTCATTTTAGTTCCAATTGCTGCCACTGGGACGATGATACTGAATGCTGATTGGCTTAGCTATCTAAATGCTTTAACATAGAAAGTATAGGAAGTTGACCATCTGTGCATACCTAATCTGTGTTTCACCCCTTCAAAGCCAAGTGACTGTTCTTGGACTGCTCCTCGTCCGGTTTTACTAACCAAAAATTAACGGTAATTTGTTAATTGACATCATAAAAGGGGACGGACATTTGTTAGTAAGACTGGTCTACGCTTACAACTCGCATTAATCGAATATTTGCTCGCACTAACTGAAAAACTGTATCATTTTTATAAGTCGCATTAATCGAATATCGTATTATTCGAACTCGCACTAATCGAGGCCTACCTGTATATCTATAATGTCATCATAATTAATTTAATCGAGTCCATTACATTTGATTCAATGCATAATAATGACAGGTCCTTTTTTTATTTTGGTGGAAGCTGTATCTTAGATAATTTTTTGTTTGCTTCAACCACAGATTTGTGGCTTCAACACTGAAAATGAACAGCACTTGCATTTGAAATAGGCATTGACAAAAATATTTTTAAAATTGTTTCTACGTTCGGAAAAATGAATCTTAACCCATCCTTTATAAATTTGTACATATTTCTAATAGAAGAATTTTTTTCTTCATTATTACTAAAAATTGCTTATCTTCATCAATAAATTTTTAGCTTTAAAAATGTGGCCCTATAGAGAGTGCGGTCCCAGCTTGCGCCTAATGCACCTTATGGTAAATGCAGCTCTAGCTATATATACAGTGAAACCTCGGTTTAGGAACACCTGATCATGGACAATTCGATTTATGAACAAATTTTTCGAACACAAAGTGTCTCGGATGACATACAGTAGTGTGTCTCAAGTTATGAACACGCGAACCGTCAACATAAATATTTTCAATGATAATTCCATGTGTCACTTTATAAACATTTTAAAACAAACAAAAACAAATCACACTGGACAACTTTTTAGTGAGACAGAGGCCCAATGGGTCTGAAGCAGAGTTGAGTGGTGCTAAGAGACAGAAAAAACGAAAAAGAATCCCCTTCCAAACAATAACATGTCACTTCCTCACCACCTTTTACTTTTGTCATCAACTCTCCTCCATACAGATACGGTAAAACTAACTTTTCATCTATATTTGATCTGCTTAGTGTTAAGTTTATCTTAATTACTAAAAAGAAGCACTACTCAGCAGGTGCAAAGCAATTAACCTTTAATGCTAACGTTTTCGATGTTTTCACATCATCATCAGGCATAAAAACAGAACATAACAGATTTTTTAAAAATATTTAAAACAAGTTGAATATACGTTTTTAAGAATGATGCAAGTTACCATAGTAACCATTAAACGGTAAACAAATACGTAATTTAGGGAGTACAAAATTTGGATCTTATTTTTATAAGATTATGTTATGTTAAAAAACATAACATAATCTTATAAAAATAAGTCCATTTTTTTCAGACTATGGAGAACACCAGTTCAAATCTTCACGTTACCCATGCCGTCTCTAATAGGTCAAAGCTGAAAGGGTTAAACTTATTATCCTAATATAACCTTATTTCAAACTTCTATTTTTAGTCATAAGATATTTCCAAGCACCCGGTAATTCTTTCATTGGTTGATTAATGTTAACGAGATCCTCT
>AYEL01086569.1:0-54983 GCA_000484575.1 Olivierus martensii
TTTAAAAAAATCTGTTATGTTCTGTTTTTATGCCTGATGATGATGTGAAAACATCGAAAACGTTAGCATTAAAGGTTAATTGCTTTGCACCTGCTGAGTAGTGCTTCTTTTTAGTAATTAAGTTTAAAGTAATAAAAAAGCAGGTTTTTTTACGTGTATATCAGTTAAGTTTATCTTTTTTGTGATATATTTAATGGTTTCCATTGATTTTGTGTTAAGAATTTGTGCACAAAGTATTGTTGTAAAAGTTCATTAATTTTGTGTTAAGAACTTATGCATAAAGTACTGTTGTAAAAGTTTAAATAAGCAATCATCTGGGGTCCAGGAATGGATTAATTTCATTTTACATTAATTCCTAAGAGGAAAATTGCTTTGGTTTATGAATTAAGTTGTGAACTGAGGTTTGACTGTAGTTTATTTAATATTATCATTCGTATTCTTCAAAAAATTATATAAACCATTAATCTAATGTTAAATCTAACTTCCAACTTATTTGAACATTAATAAAATGATGTCACAAAATCGTTTCCTACTTGTTTTATATAATTGCTGATAAATTCTGTTCTAGAAAACCCTTGAACTGATAGAGGAGTTTTGATAATGTTGAATTTTTCAAGTTTCATTTCCTTCCCATATATTCTGATCTGACAATGTAGAAACATGGCTAACCATTTTTTTAAATTAAATTTAATTAATTAATACTTTCTCTCTCTCTCTAAGTATCATCTCCAGATTGGAGGTCGACTGCCATTCTTCTCCACAAAATTCTCTATGTTGGGCCTCTCTGGTGCTATCCTCAAAGCTAAGTTCACTCCTGGATATTGCCGAACCATGATATCATAGGTCTCCCTCTTTTTTGCCATCTATTTTTCCTTCTAGTATATCTTTCTGAAGGCTGTTATGTCTTAGGATGTGGCCAAGGAAAGATATCTTCCTTTTTTTTATAATCTTTAACAAGATTTTTTCATTTCCTATCATTTCCAGAATTTCTCTATTTGTTTTCTTTTCTGTCCATGAAACTTTTAATATGTGTCTATAAAGCCACAACTCAAAAGCTTTTAATTTCTCAGATATTTTTTTATTTAAAGTCCATGTTTCCATTCCATAGAGAAGGATGGACCAGACATAACATTTAAGAAGTCTCAGTCTTGTAATCAAGCTAATTTCCCTATTATTAAACAGTGTTTTCATGATAACAAAGGAAGTTCTGGCAATTTCAATTCTTCTTCTAATCTCAGCTTCACATTTTCCATCTATTGTTATTAGTTGTCCCAGATAAGTGTAGCTCAAAACTTCTTCCACTGTTTGTCCATCAATGACGATTCTTGTATTATCATTTTCATTATTTCTCGGAATAAGCATTGTTTTCGTAATGTTAAACTCTAATCCATATTCTTTACTTTTATCTTTAACTGCTTTTATGAGATTGGTTAAGTCCTCTTTGGTTTCCGTTAAAAGGACTGTGTATCATCAGCATATCTGAGATTATTGATATTTTTCCTCCTATGGATAATCCTCTTTGGTCTTCTATTTCTCGAAAGATGTTCTCTGTATAGATGATAAATAGAATCGGTGATAATGCACAGCACTGGCAAACACCTCTTTGTATTTGGAATTCTTATGATGTTTCACCACTAAATCTTATTACTGCTGTCTGTTCCCAATATAGGTTAGCAATCAGCCTGATGTTCTTTCCATCTATATTAAGATTTAAGAGACATTCTATTAGTTTATCATGTTGGACTCTGTTGAAAGCTTTTGAATAGCCACGAAACACATGCGGATGTTTTTATGCACTTCAATAAATCTCTCAATTATTGTTCTAATTGTGAAAATTCCCTCTCTTGTGCCCTTATTTAGTTGGAATCCATTCTGTGTTTCTCCAATTTTGCAATTTATTTTATTTTTGTTTCTTTCTAGAATAATCTTTATGAAAATCTTTAAAACGACTCATCAAGCTGATAATTCTGAAATCTGTACATTCCTTGGTATTATTTCTTTTTGCAATAGGAATGAAAATAGATTAAGATCTGTAAGAACATAGCCTTTCCAAATGTTCATTCACTGCTTACTTTAACTTATTTAATTAATTAAATAGGAACATAGCCAGTGTCATATATTAAATTGCAAATATTTTTAAGGTATCTATCCCTATCTTCTCAAGAGCTTGAAGTACTTCTGTAGAAATTCCATCAATACCCACTGCTTTATCCGATTTCAATTTGTGTAATACATTTTTAACCTCACTTTCTATAATAGGTGGAACATCAAGATTAGCAATACAGGGTATTTCCTTTCTATCATCCTGGAATATTTTTTTGGCATATTGGACCCATCTTTTATTTATACTTTCTTTGTCTAATAGGAGACATCCTTTAGAGTCAGTAATGCAAATGCTCTGTTGTTTTTTGGTCTTACAAATGGTGAATTCTTTTATTTTTTTAAATATTTCTCTATGTTTGTGTGCCTTTTCAAATTCTTCTATACTCTTGCATTTTCCATTAAGCCATTCCTCCTTAGATTAGGACACTGGAGACTGGTTCCCATATATAAACAACTCTTATATATGGCTCCAAGGAGTTGGTAATGCATGCCAGCAGCCATATCCTGGTAAACTGCCTCAGCTGGCGGGCTAAACTATGTGAGGGAATTAGCTTTACTAAGGACCTGTCCCTTGTACCCTTGTGTTAGGACCTGTCTACCTTTTAGTGCATGAAGCCTGGAATGGCAGAGGTAACAGTTTTTCTGCCACCAATGGCATGACAGCAACATGTGTGGCATATCCAGGGCACTCTCCAGACAGTAAAGACCTTGTGGCCAGCCATCATGAAAGAGATAGGGACTTTACCATGTACCCATTGTTACCATGAAATAAGATGCTTCAAATGAAACAAGAAGGTGATACAAGAGAGTTGGGGCCCCTGCAACATGTCCTGTCAGTTGCTACAGGGAAGAAAATTTATATATTGAGAATAGGGTGTATCGTAATGATGGTTTCAACACAAAGCCCAGGGAAGGTTGATTTCTGAAGCAGAACACTTGAAAACAAGAGATAGTCTTAAGAATCAGCACCTGGAATGTAAGAACACTCTTACAAAGTGGTAAATTGGATAATGCTATACAGGAAATTGGACATTATGGGTATTGCTGAGACAAGATGGAAAGAGGCAAGTAAAATAATCAAGAGTTTTAACCATGAATTTCTTTATTCAAGAGGAAATGAATATAAGAGGGGAGTTGGAATTTTAATTAGAAAAGACATAACTAAAACCATGATTGGATGTTATCCATTATCAGAATGGATTATAATAGCAAAATTTAAAGGCAAACCATTTAATATAACAGTTATCCAAGTGTACGCTCCAGCAAAGGACTACCCTGATGACATTATTGAAGATTTCTATGAGAAATTACAGCAAGCTGCTAAACTAATAAAATCTGATGAAGTGAAAATAATAATGGGATATATGAATGCAAAAGTTTGCAAAATGGAGGAAAAGAGAATTACAGACAAATATGGAATTGGCACCAGGAATGAAAGGGGGGGAAGATTGATTCTATTCTGTAGGTAATATAAAAATTGACAATTGCTAACATATTCTTCAAACATCCCCCAAGAAGATTATACAATTGGAAGAGCCCAGGGGATAATTACAGAAACCAGATAGATTATATAATGATAAATCAGCGATTCAAGAATTGCATGAAACATTTGAAAACTTATCCTGGTGCAGACATTGGTTCTGATCATAATCCAGTTGTAATTAAATTAAGAATCAAATTGCAAAAAAAATTTTCAAAAACCATAGTAGTGAGTTGCATGATCTAAGGAGGCTGCAGGATTTGATCATCAGGAAAAAATTAATAGAAGAAATGGCAGGAATTTTTAAAATTCAGGAAAAGGTGGATTTAAATAAAAATTATGGAAATTACATATCACCTTCCAATTCAAATCTTATAAATGAAGATATAACAAAAACAAAAATTTCAGATTTAAAAGTTTTATGGTCAAATTTTAAGGAAAGCATTCAAGCAGCACTAGAAACAACTGTCCCTAAAAAAATGGCAAAGGAAAGCAAGCCCTGGATGAATGATCGGATGATATACTCAGATTAATAAAAGAGAGAAAGTCAAAAACAAACCAGAATATTGCATAATCAATAAAACAATAAAAAAGATTGCAGAACAGCTAAAGAGGACTGGCTTAATGGAAAATTAATTAATAATGTAATAAAAATTGTAATAATTTAAGATTTATATATATTATTATTATTATATAAAATAATATAAATTTTAATCTAATATAAATAAATCTTTTAATGTAATGTAAATTATAATGTAATGGTGTTATAATAATATGTAATTAATTACGTAAGTAATTTGAAAATATGATAATTGTTTTCCATAGAATTACCTAATATTATTATTATAATCTAACCTAATCAAGAATGACTGGCTGCATGGAAGTGTTACACTTCCAGCAGTGTCTATATTTTACAGCGGAATGCTTACTGCATTTTAATTGTTCTGATTTTAACTTCAAGAACCTTATTAATAATGAAATTAATTGTTCTAGCATTTTTCCTTTTTGACTGACATCTAATTTTTTAATTTTATATAATTTTATTTTACTGTTTGTTATTTATATGATATTTGGCTTTTTACACAATTTTATATATTTATTGTTACTTATTTATTTATAATTTTTAGTTTGACTTTGTTATCTTTTTATCATTTATTTTATGTGGTTATTTACACCACTTTTACTGCTTTTCTGTTATTTGAATGTTATATTTGACTTAATTATTTATTTGTTTTTACACAATGTCTAGAGCAGCTTGGCTTATAAGGCTTTTGTGCCATTTAAACAAGCAACTTCCAGGAAACTCAAGTTGAATTCCTGGAAACATTATTCATAAGTCAGGGCCTGATCTGTCAATCCTTCTCTTCCACATCCATTTGATCCCTCTGCACCAGTAACTGGCTATCCATCTATGCAGGACAGTCTTTGTGAAAAAGATCCTTCTGCTAGTTTCCCATCTCTGCAGAAGGATCTTTGTGCCTTTACTAAAGTTTATTAGTTTAGTGTATAGTGACTTTTAAATTATGATTTCAAAATTATTCCTATTCTAATATTATTTTCAATTATACATTAGAAAAATTAAAATTTATTTTTTTGCAGAATTTGAAGAATCAAATTATGACTACCAATGTGTGGGTGACTCAGGTAAGTTAACCATTTGATATATTATTAATGTAAATAATTTTCTATATAATTGAAATTAAGCCCAAATATTTCAAACAAGAAGGAGTAATTGCAGTTTATATTATTTAATTATTCAAGGAAATATAATAATTTTATTGGCAAGTTGTAAGTATAGAAAACATGCTTCTAGTTTCTTGGCAACTTAGGTTATTGTCATTATGGATAATGACAATTAGAAATGGCATCTTATCAGCAATAAGTTATATTAAGATTATAGATATTCTGCTTCTTTATAAAAGGACAAAAAACAGTTCAGAAAACACTGGACAGAAAAACTGCTTTTCCTTCCTCATGCTGAAGTTACATACATATACATTTGATGTTGATCAGCTTGATTAAAAAAATTATCAGATGCTGTTTCAATTTCAGTGCAAGAAATTTTATCAGCATTTTACCCCAAAATTTAAAAAAAGACCTTTTAATTAATTTTTAATAATTATATACAGGGTGAGTTTTTTATCTTGAGACAACGAAATATCTTAATTGGATCTCATTAAAGTTATATTTTATTATTGTTTTCATTAAAACTTATTAACACTTTGTTTCTAGATTTAATAAATTATCTTTATTATTTAACTTTACTTGTTTTTGATATTTATTCCATTTATAATTATAAATGCACTAACATATTTTTGTAATTTCATTCTAACAGTTTTTTGTAAATTTGTTTATCAACCATGAAGTTCCAGTTGTATATTGCCTATAGTGTTAGATTATTATTTTGTAATTTATTTTTCTGGTAATTTAGAAGTCCCTCGTCTCTAAATTACCAAATAGGACTCTGAAAATTTGCAGTCTTTCCATTAGATTATTGCTAGACTTGAAATTTGTAATTTTGCATGCTTAACTAGTATCTCACAAAAACAGATGATTATTTTTTTATAATACAGTTTTCTATTATTATTGCTATTTAAAAGTAATAATTTAATTCTTATTAGAATTTTTATGAAATAAGAAATAAAATCTGGATGCAAACAAACAATTGGAAAATTTGGAATAAATTTATTATATTAGACAGTGTAAATAAACAATATGTTAAAATATTTACAACCATATTTGTTTTCTTGGACATTTTTTTAAATCTCATAAACTATCAAATAGGATAAAAAAAGAAAAATTTTTAAATCAGTTGCTTTATTAATTAAAGGAGTTTTTGGGAGATTTTTTTTATTTTAAGGACCTAATTAAAATATTGTAACTCAATTTCAATAAAAAAAATCATCTTTAAGATATGAATCTCACAATTTTTTAAGTAATATACAGGGTGAGTTTTTTATCTTGAGACAACAAAATATCTTAATTGGATCTCATTATTTTGGAAAAAGTTGTAAGGTTTTGAAGGGGCAATCAATTGATGACCTTGAATGTGACCTTGACCTTGACCTTTAACGTCATTTGAAGGTTAAGTCGGTTTTTTTTAAATGGGAAGACATACTTTTGACCCTGGCAATGGAAAAAGCAGAAAATTTCACAATCGGATATACCCTTGACCTTAAGGTTTAGGTCAAAGGTCAAGGTTATTTTCAGGTCAAAAGATTTTACCAATGGGAAACCATAATTTTTATCACATTTTTTAATGACACATAGCTTCAGGTATTGATTTTTGGGAAAATATTAGTTTTCGGGAAAATGTTTCTCCAAAACCAATACCTCAAGTGAAGGTGAGAAGTAAAGGGATACAACAAAAACAACTACCCTGATAGTGAGAGATGAGGGGATTCATTGAAATCAAGCACCCCAAAGGGAACAGAAAACTACTTGTCCACGTTGTTACTCCTGGGTAGTGCTAAAAGTAGTGAATGTTTTTAAAGGTCAAAGTAATAAGGTCATTAAAAAATGTGATAAAAATTAAAAGATCAAAGTAATAATGTCATTAAAAAATGTGATAAAAATTATGGTTTCCCCAAAGCAATAAGGGTCATTAAAAAATTTGATAAAAATTATGGTTTCCCATTGGTAAAATCTTTTGACCTGAAAATAACCTTGATCTTTGTCATTAAAAAATTTGATAAAAATTATAGTTTCCCATTGGTAAAATCTTTTGACCTGAAAATAACCTTGATCTTTGACCTAAACCTTAAGGTTTTTTCACTTTTATTTCCACTTTTGATATGTTATTAACTAAATTTTTAACTAAATGTGTTATTAACTAAAATTTATTTCCACCTTTGATGTATGCTGTGTTATTCATAATTAGTTTATTGTCATTTTCAAAGTAAATTATTTAAAAAACTTCATAGATCTTGATTTTTCGGAATAAATATGCAGTTGAATTTAAAAATATTCATATTATTCTAAAAATCTGCTCAAAATATAATATAATTCATCAGATAAATAATTTTCTTTATTCTTGAGAAATAATGAATAAACTGATATCTAAAGTAAGTAGTATTTCAGTATAAAATAAAAATAAACAACAATCCAAATAAGTAAGATAAATCGTTTATTCAGAAACGTTTTCGGCTATCCACGTAGCCTGCCTCAGTTGTAAAACGTGGATAGCCGTAACCATTTTTGAATAAACGATTTATCTTACTTATTTGGCTTGTTGTTTACTTTTATTTAATGAATAAACTATTTTACACCCTGTTTGACAAAATTATTGATGTTTTTAAAGTTCCTTTCAATTTTTATAAATAAACTTTTTTATGAAAATTTAAAGGTTAATTAATTTAACCTTTTTTATACATTTTCATATGTTAATGCCAGAAATGAAAGGGTGAAAATTTTCTGTAACACCTATATATCATAATTATAATATTTTGTAATGTTACTGCACTCATGTTTATCATTTGTTGAAAGAAGCAGCATTTTGTCAAATAGATAGTGTTTCGGATATAGATAAGGTAAATTTTTTATTTATTGTCATTAATAAGCAAAATAAATCTATGTGACTATCTCACATAGATTTATTTTGCTTATTAATGACAATAAATTGCTTGGTGGAGTTCTAACATTGATTCTTGTATACAGTGGCAGATTAAGACCGGTTGAGGCCCCGGGCGCAGAAGAAAATATTGGGCCCCTTAAAAAAGAGAGAATCAAGGGAATAAAAATACATAATGACCATATTTTTAAATAAATAAAAACATATACTATTTATATTTTATTCCAATAAAATTTTAATATAATATAAATGTATAGAATTTTACTTGAAATTAAAATATGAAAATATTTAAATAAAGTTTTATCTAGCTTTTAGTTTTGCAAACTTGCCAATTATCTTTTCACAATCAATACTTTTAAGTAAATCGCTCTCTCTATATAAAATAGACATGTTATTTAATCTTTCCTCTGACATTGAATTTCTAAGATAATTTTTTACTCTTTTCATACAAGAAAATGAGCATTCCCCGATGCATTTGAAATTGGCATGGTTGACAAAATTTTCATACGGTAATTGTTTGTCATTGTATTTGGGCTTTGATTGTTAATGAAAATAAGTGAATATAAACATACTATCAGGTTTTACTATTGATTGAAAACTTGTACGTAATTATAATTGCATTAGAAAAATGTGTAAAGTTGGGGTTTTGTGAGCCTCCCAGAAGTTGGGGCCCCGGGTGCGCGCCCAGTGCGCCTGCCGTTAAATCCGCCTCTGTATCTGCTTGTATATCTGAATGGAAACAATTGCTAATGCATATATGTGTCCATAGTCCATACCGGTAGCTTTAGCTGGACACATATGTCCATAGCAAAGGATTAATTAAAAATATGTATTTATTTACAAATGTTACTTATTTTATTTATATATATAAGCCATGTTTTGAGGGGCTTCACGAGAAGTATCCAATCAGGCTTTACATTAACTTAATCTAACTCTTGCCTGTAGCAATTAACTTTCTCCAGAAAAAGGTTACAGTTCTCTATCAGATTAAAATACTTTGGTGCCTTTTTTAATGCTGAATTGCAGTTTTCAGTAATAGACAGTTTTTTTCTTTATTCTGTTTATGTGGCAACTAATAGCTAAAGAGAATTAATTATAAGTCCATCAGTTGGAGTTTTATGTTACATACAGCACTGCACTGTGGTGCATGTAACATTGTGTATCAGTGCCACAGTGCTGCATTGTAGTAGGCAGAAAATCATTTTCACTTTCAGTAGTCCAATATTAGTAAACAGTTAGTTTCAAATGTTTGTGTATTGACATAAATTATTTTTTCTTGTTATCTTAAATGATGATACAATTATATACAAAATTGATTTAAATAAATATTTTTATAATCAATGTTGTTAGAAAAATTTAATAAGGAAAAATCCTTAATTATTTGTAAATATTGATAAGTATAATTTTTGTAAATTCCTATAAGTATATTTCTAAGCAAAAGCATATACAGGTAGTACTTGACTTACAATGGGGTTCAAACCCTACTATCATAAGTTGAAGTGGTTATAAGTCATAAATACCCAAAATTTATGGGTTTCTCACTATTAATGCTTACTAGGACACTATATATTATCTTAATAAACATAACAAACACAAAATTACAAGAACTAGATATAAAAAAGGACACTTTTCATATATCAGATCATTGGGTTAGGAACTCTAACTCATAAAATTACTTTGACCAATCATAGAATTTACTGATTACATCATCACTGTAAATACTTATGGTGAAGTCGAAGACTACAAGTATTGAATATTGTCATTTATTGATAGCATTTTGTCATACATCAATATTTTATCAAGGATAATATTTATTTATTTAAATTTTAACAAAAGAGAATGCTTTGCTCAAAAAATTAACAATAGAAACACTGTGAACACACTTTATTCTCCATTTAAATCATTGTTTGAAAGCATTAATTTTTTATAAGCTGCTGCTGTTTCTATGATAATTTTCATTCTGATAATAAGTATATGACTTAATTATTATTCTTTCAGAGATGGTCAGATCATAAACTGATGTGGGATCCGGATGAATATGGTGGAGTTCAACAACTTTATGTTCCAGCAGAACAGATATGGTTACCAGACATTGTACTCTATAACAAGTAAGACATATCAGATTATATAGTCCCAATTTGCATTATACAGTAGATGGTTCCTGAAAAATATAATACAAAGTGAAACAATGCCCATCAGGAATTATTTCCATAAGAATCTCCTGAAATACTAGAAATAAGTTATTGAATTACATGCATGAACCTAATATATTCCAGAGCAAACCTGCAATAAACACTGGTAAAAGTTTTCTTTCAAGAGACCACATTCTTTTTAAACATAGACAAATGAATTAAATACAATGTAAAGTTATTTCTGTATCTACATGTATAGTTCTTTATTGCATAGCATGAGACTTTTTCTATGTATCTGACACATATATTTCCATCTAGGATGGGCTGACTATTCGTTCCAGATTTTGGAATACAGTCAAACCTCGGTTCATGAATGTCTCGGATCACAAACAATTCGATTTACGAACAAATTTTCCAAACACAAAGCATCTCAGATGACGTATTGTATCTTGAGTTACGAACACACAAACCTTCAACATAAACATTTTCAATGATAATGCTATATGTCACTTTAGAAACATTTTAAATGTAGACAAAAACAAATCACACTGGACAACTTTTTAGTGAGACAGAGGCTCAGTGGATCTGAAACAGAGTCAAATGTTGCCAAGAGACAGAAAAAAGAAAAAGAATGCCCTCCCAAACAATAACATTTCATTTCCTCATCACCTTCCAATTCCACCATCAACTCTCCTTCATACAGGTATGGTAAAACTAAATTTAGTTTTTGTTTATATTTGATCTGCTTAATTTTGTGTTTATTTTTTTGTGATAGATTTAATGGTTTCCATTGATTTTGTGTTAAGAACTGGTGCACAAAGCACTGTTGTAAAAGTTTAAATAAGCAATCATCAGGACTCCAGGAATGGATTAATCCATTTTACATTAATTTCTATGGAGAAAATAGTTTTGGTTTATGAACGACCTTCAGGAATGAATTAAGTTCATGAATGAGGTTTCACTGTATTGACCCACATTAGTAAATGCCCCAGAAAAATCTTCCATCCCAGTTTTTAAAAATCTATACTGTTTTCAAGATGGAAGTTTTTATTTTTTTTTGAGATTGCACACACAAATCTGGCTAAATTTTGTAATATTGTTTGAAATGCAAGTTCAAAACATATATCAAATCAGTATTGTCAAATTCATGTTGACTTCTGCCAACTAGTGCAGCAGTCTCAAACTAACATCTTGTGGATGCATGCAGCCCAATACACCATTTGTTGAGGCCATCATCACATTATAATTTTGCAGGAGTATATTATGTATATATAAAAAATATTCAGAAAAATAAAAAATTATAACCACTTTTCATGAAATATCTAAAAACCAATAAATTGTTTTATAAATTGCATTGAAATTTGGTAAAATATAAAACTTTTTTCAATAAGAAACTTCCACTTATAAAAATTACTATTATTTATAAATGGTTTTATAATTTTAAACATGAATGAGAAAACAAATGATAGTTAACATAATTAACTCTTTAAACTGTTTACCTCATGTAAACAGTCCCAACCAAGATGTTTAAAATGGACCTTTGAAAAGAATGAAATCCCTGCAATAATATTTTATTGTTCAAATTCTTCAGTAACAATGCAATATGTTATGACTTTTAGATATTTCAGTTAATTTTAAGACATGTGTTATTGTATTGATGTTACTATTAATTAATAAAACATTGAATCTGATAAGGTGGTAAACATAGGAGTATGAAACTAAAACATGTTAAAAATTATGCTTTTAATTGAATTTTTTCTGTTTTCAATTGGTGTGAAAAGGAAGTGATCAGCCTAATCTAGAAACAAATCTTAAAGTTATAGCAATAATTCAGTTGTTGTTTATTTATGATCTATGTTTATAGATGATAGTTCTGCAAAGTCACGGATTAGAACGAATGTCAATAATTCTAATTATAACTAATCCTAACGGCTAGCGCTTGTCGATTGTGTCAATCTTTTATATGGGTGACTTACAATCTCGCACTTCACTCATTTGCATACTTATACGTAACAAGTTCAAAGTTATTATTTACAGAGTAATTCATTCATGTCATTATCTTTACAATTAATTAGACTCACTCACTCATTTACATACTTATACGTAACAAGTTCAAAGTTATTAGTCTTACAGAAATTCATTTGTGTCGCATTTTTACAGTTAATTTATATACCGAACAAAACACCGATACGGATCATTCTTATTTTCACATATCAGTTCAGAACAAAACACTGATACGGATCATTCTTATTTTCACATATCAGTTCAGTGGCGAACAAAATACTGATACGGATCATCTCTTTACAATTAATTTATATATCGAACAAAACACCGATACGGATCATTTCTTATTTTCTCATATCAGTTCAGTGGTAATATGTTAGATTAGACGATAACTTCATTACCCGGGACAGCTCTTCCGGAGGATGGTTCTGATTCTGTATCATGTGATTGCCAACTATGACGGAAAAGGTGGAAGTAAGTTAACTTTTAAACTAAAATATAATATAAATGATCATTAATTTGATTTTATACAAATCATTCTTCTCTTTATTAATATAAAAATATTCAAATTATCATTGAAGATAAAATATTCTCTGTTAAAAAAACTTTGCATCATGGACAATGAATCAGTATGTAAACTTTTATAACGTCGAAAGTACATGAAGATTTCTTTTCCAATAGAATTTTTCTTTAATCTTCTACTTGATTTTTCCATATGAAATTCATATGGAAATATATTATTCAAATAAATATAAATATTAAAAAAATATATATTATTCAAATAATAAATAAATATAAATATATAAATATTATTCAAATATGAATTTCATATGGAAATATGAAAATATTTGACTTTGACTATCCCTTTGACTTTAATCATTTAAGATTAAAGCCAAAGGGACATTTATGATGATGATGATTATCATTTGCCTTTTCGGCTTAATATCTATTTTATAACAACAATAAATAAAATATTTAATATAAAATTGATGATTGTGATTTTTCGGTGAAAGAAATAATACAATTTTCTTCTTCCGATTAATAAATTATAGATCTTTTAAAAATAAATTAACATATTAAATTAAAATTTTATCACACTTTTAAAATCTATGGAATTGTCGAAAGAAGAAAGAATATAATCACTTACCAAAAATGAACCATCTATAAGTTGACAATAAAAAATCCGGCAATCAATATTCCGGTTCCATCAGTTTTTCGGCATGAATGTCAGAGCAAACTTTTAAATTTACCGCGTTGGTGCGCCATTGTTTTCTGGAGACTCCGTTTAAGTTTTGACGGCGCTGTACTCCAGAATTAGATGTTTGGTCATGTTTGCAACCATTGTTGCCAGATTGACTTTTTTGACGCCAAATGAGCTTTTTGACTTTTTTTAGACATGGTTGGCGTTAGAACTTTTTTTTAACATTTTGGCGTTTTTTCTGGCATTTTTTGCTTATTGGCATTATATAAAATCTTTTAACTTTTTTTCGAAGGTACAGTAACGAATTAAAATTTTGTAGAACTATTTTATTTAGTTGAATTAACATTCCGTAGAACTATAGTCTTCTTATTTAGTTATTGAACATTAAAATTTCATTTCTTTTCATTTATAGTTTAATTTTATTTCTCTTTAAAGCATTGTACAAGTAGTTTTTTTCTGTTAAATATATACATCATATATATATGTATACATCAAAAATCCGTCAATCCTCAGGTCTCGAGGTTGTCGGATTTTTGATTGTTAACCTGTACTGAACGACATAAAAATTAAACCGTAATTTGGAATTAAAATAACGAATTACTCATTTTTAAAATATATTTCATTTATTTATAAAAATAAATAATATATTGCTAAAAACAGATATTGTAAATAGTTTTATTAAAAAATGATTTAATTTCTTTGACTAATATAACAGTTTGAATAGTTCGAAAATTTTCAAACAGAAAATAAAAAACAATTCAAAATTTTTCGACAATAAATAATTTTCGAATAATAATAAGATAAATCGAGACCGATGTTCGATAGTTATTGAAATTAATATTTACATTAATCACAGAATTTCTACAGCATGTAACGTTAAACATCTGCCCCTATTTAATGGAATTTAATTCATTCCATAAAATTGTTTAGAATTATTCACATTTATTTGCATGAATAATTTATTATTTCTTAATCTGATGCCTTTTATTCAACTATCTTTAATATATAATATATTGTTATAAATATCCATACAGAGAAAAACATAACAAATAAATATATATAGCGGACTCCGTACAACGCGGGAGATAGTTCCGCGTTACAGGAAATCGCGTATTATTTATATAGTTTAAATAATACGCAATTTAAATAAATATAATATAAATAATATCGCGTATTATTTATATTATATTTATAGTTAATTTATTTATTTATAAATCGTAATTTTAGTACTATTCGTAATTTTTTTATTGCATTATTCGAATTCGCGTTATAGGGAAGCGCGTTATACGAGTGTTTATTATATTGTATATTTTATATTTTTCTCCGTATGTTATTAAATAATTTTATGATTATACGCATGCTCATTTTTTAATTTAAATCTTTAATAGTTCCAGTCAAAAAAATGAGATCACAAAAATTTTCGAATTTTCTCTCTGATGTAAGTATTTCATTTTCAGTTCTCGGCATTTAATTTATGCATTTTTTTTTTATAAACGATATTTGGTACTTCTCAGTTAACAGTTAACTTCTCAGTCATAATTTTCATTTTCAGTTCTCGGCATTTAATTTATGCATTTTTTTTTATAAACGATATTTGGTACTTCTCAGTTAACAGTTAACTTCTCAGTCATAATTGTTATAGTAACTTATTTATATTAATGTGCACAATAGACCTTCGTTGGTCGCGGTGGGTAGGCTCCTCCCTCTTTTACTACTGCTACTATTTATATTAGTCAACTGCAACTGAAAACGAATCATTGTACAACAATCGATTGGAATAATTGCATGCGGGAGGTTTTGCTAATTCGTTATTTTCTCGAACTCGATTAATGACTGGCGCCCCGTTAACTGAAAAGCACTCAATATTTTTTTATAAAATAAATAAAATATATAAATAAATAAATCAGAATATAGGATATTTTTTTATTTGACTAATATTTTTTATTTTATTTGTTAAATATTGAGATCAAGTTTCAGTTAGAATTTTTTGATAATTTCTCCAATAGCTTTTTAAATATAGAAATTTTTAAAATGTAGCATTTTTTAGTACAAGTTTAGAATAATGAAAAATAGCAAGAATAACATCTTACACACACATTTAGAATACTGATAAATCTAATATTACTAATGATGATTGCTAGATTAAAGCCTAGAGTCGCGAGAATCGATTCCAACTTCGAATATGATTCCCAAAAGAAGATTCGAATTTTTTATGACGTTACGTAATCCTTGTAATGAAGCAGATCTATAATAATTATTTATAAATAAAAGAATTTTCAATTATAATTAATTAGCATATATATATAGAACAAAACTAGAATTATGATGAGCTTTTAATTTTGGTTAAAAATTTACTTTTATTTTTAACATTTATTTAAAAATATTTAAAACAATGAGTGAAATATTAACGTTAGATTTATTTAAAATTAATGACTGTTAAAATTCTATTTTTCTTCTGTAGTAGGATAAAACAATTTGGATGCGTTCCAAATCTCAACAGACTAATCAGTGATGAGTAAAAAATCTCAACAAACCGTTCCAAAACTCAACAAGCCAATCAGTGATGAGCTCATCAAACGGTCATCACTGTAATCGCGTTTGAAAGATGGTGAGACTGTTGACACCGGTTTACACCGATCAACAGAGTCATCGAAGTCTATAGGTGGTGAGTGTGCTGACACCGGTTAACACCGTTTATCCAACATCGTGGAAAAAGTAGTTCATACTAGATGATAAGATTTTAAAAGTTAGAAAGTGTAACAAATCATTATCATCGTTGTTGTTTATTGGCGAATAAATTTTAGTGCTTCCTAATGATGCTAATGAAGGGTGCGTTCCAAACCTCAACAGTAAGTCATTAGTGATTAATTTCTTTTGACGTCAGAAATAACTCAACATCAGTATGTTTCTGGAACAACTTGCTGAGTGTGGAGATAAGACGGCGGCTAACATGATGATGAAGACAACAATAATGAATGTTACAACTTCATTAGCATCATTGAGAAAACATTAAAATTTATTTGCCAGTAAACAACAACGATGATTGTGATTTGTTACACTCTCTAACTTTTAAAATCTTATCATCTAGTAGGAATTACACTCTCTAACTTTTAAAATCTTATCATCTAGCAAGAACTACTTTCGCAACGTTGGATAAACGGTGTCAATCGGTGTCAACACTCTCACCATCTCTTCTCTGCCATTACTGTGATGACCGTTTGATGAGCTCAACACTGATTGGCTTGTTGAGCTTTGGAACTGTTTGCTGAGATTTTTTTACTTACCACTGATTAGTCTGTTGAGGTTTGGAACGCATCCGAAGTTATAACATTTATTATTGTCTTCATCATCATCATGTTAGCCGCCGTCTTATCACCACACTCAGCAAGTCGTTCCAGAAATAAACTGATGTTGAGTTATTTCTGACGTCATAAGAGACTAATCACTGATGACTTGCTGTTGAGGTTTGGAAGGCACCCTTTTATTTTGCCTTTTCTGTGTTTGTAATCGAATACTGTAATCTATTCGAAATAATATCATGATTGATATCGATTCCTGCTTTTACTTCATTTCTTTAATTTATATTTTAGCAAATTATTTTTTTAACTTTGAAATTAATCATACATAAAATACTGTTGAGATTTGGAACGCACCATAACTCATCAGTCATTAGTTTCTTTGACGTCAGAAATAACTCAACATCAGTATGTTTCTGGAACGACTTGCTGAGTGTGGAGAAGTTTAGGACAATGAAAGCAATATATGATGACATTATTAAAGCAATGGCCAATAATAATGTAATAACAACAGCACAAAATAAAAATCAGCCATACCAAGATCAACGGCCATATCCTATCATGTATGATCTACTAGTACAAAAAAAACCGCAAAAAAGTAGTCAAAGACAATCCATACAAGCCAGTATATAAGAGAAAAAATAATATATTCGCAGCTATGAGAGGTTTAGGACAATGAAAGCAATATACGATGACATTATTAAAGCAATGGCCAATAATACTGTAATAACAACAGCACAAAATAAAAATCAGCCATACCAAGATCAATGGCCATATCCTATCATGTATGATCTACTAGTACAAAAAAAACCGCAAAAAAGTAGTCAAAGACAATCCATACAAGCCAGTATATAAGAGAAAAAATAATATATTCGCAGCTATGAGAAATGATAAAGACCCAGTAAACAACGTGATAAGGGCAGGAATATATGCAGTCCCGCTGTATAACAACTCTCTACAAAAACATGATGAATACATAGGTAGGATCAAAAGATGCTTAAACGCACGAGTAACAGAGAACAAAACGGACATAAAAACAGGTAAGCTAAATACTACCCTAGCCATTAAAGCATATGAAGATGACGTTATTATAGATTGGGAAAGTACCAAAATAATAAGGAATATCTCGAGCAACAAAGGTGGTAGCACAGCCGAGGCTTTGGAGATAGAATAAAGAAAGGTAAATATGAACGTATTTAATGACAACGATCCTGAAAACCTCCCGATGTCATAGCATTGATGCGCAAAATCTGATATGTAAATAATATCAAATGAACACGAAAAAACCGTATATATATGAAAAAATTTTTTGTCACCATTTTATGTAAAAACATCGTACAGAAGGGTTGTTTATATGAATATTTTAACTATTTCAATAACCAATAAGAATATAAAAAACTTTTAAAAAAATGAAAACAATGCTAAATTTTTGAAAAACTGTGCATTCTAAAAGAAGTATAATGTTCTAAAGCAGTCATTAAAAAAAAACATATTTAAAGATTACTGATGAGGGTCTCAAAGTAAGACCGAAAACGTTTTAAAATAAAAAATAATAATAATAATAATTCCTGTTAAAGAGCTGTAAGTATAGTAAAAGTGTTCTAATGCTTTTGATAATTTGGCTTTTATTTTTGATTTTTTTGTTTTTTGGCTTTTTAAAAATTTGAGAATATTTATATAACAAATTACATGTTATTAAAAAACATAAATATTATGTTATGTTATTACATAATACAATAGAACCTTGGTAGTCAGTTTAAATGTCAATTTTTGGATCAGTTATAAAGCTATGTTACATTTGTTATTTTTTTAGTATTATATTACTTCTATAAACAATATTGTTTCATATTGCCCTTCATATTATTGGATTTTTATATAAAACCTTTATTTTTCCTTAGACTTAATATCTTAAAGTATTATAAATTCTTACTTGCTTGCTGATAGATCTTATTTAGTCTAACTACACTAGTTTTCTATTTGGGAGGATATAAATTTAATTCCTGAGTTTAATTTTTTTTATGAGATATCTAATCCAGACTTATTAAGCTTTCTTCTTCATACATTGGCTAACTATATCATTAATATGGGCAACTTATATTTGATTCTGGAATGACTCAGTTGCTTAGTAATACCAAACAATTTGAAAAATTGTAAAATATATATTTTAAGATAATATTTATTGTATAAAATGTATTAGATTCACTTAGCTAATTTAGGTTGTCATCAAAACCATATTAATTCTTTTTTTATTATTTTGAACTAGTAAGATTCTACTGTATTTTCTTATTCTAATGATTAAATTATTTCAAATCAGAATGTGATTTGATATTTTAATAAATATAAATTAGATAAGATTAAAATATATTTTATAGCCCACCTACTTCTCCTCCACCTCCTTTAGAAGATGATGATGATAATGCATTGCTCCAAGATATTAAATCTAGATTATCACCATCTGAATTTATTCAAATTAATAATACCGAATTAGAATTCAACAAAGATGTGGATACTGTAAATAAGATGAAGGAGGTGAATTATACAATTCCTATATTAAATTTTCCTGAAAGTAAGAGATCATTTGAATTGAAAAGTCCTAAACCACCAGTGCCTTTTAAGCCTATAAGGAAAAAAGAAGATAGTAAGTTTAAAAATTTTTATATTAAATGTTTTAATGTATTCCTTTCATATCTCAGTTTATAATATCAAAAAAATTACTGGTAATTTCTTATTTTGTTAACTTAATTGATTTTTATAAAAGATTATAATTTATCAATTTGTTTGTTCAACTATTATTTAAATTAATTTAATTTTTTGATTAATATAATTAAATAATGAATATATTATTTAGATTACTAAATTTATTTTTAGAAAATAAAATTGCACTTTCTTATTTAGATTTATTTAATAATAAAGCTTATTATATTAACAATAATAAGGTTACTGTGTTTTTGGATAATGGTACAAGTGTATTCCAGGAAATTGAAACATATTAAAATGTAGATTTGTCATTGAGGAAATATTTAAAATAATCGATAAAATCATAAACAGATAACATGATATTCCTGAAAAAACTTTATTTAAAAATCAAAAATTATTTAACATACCATAAAAAGTTAAAAAGATTCTTCTTCTTCTTCTTCGGGGATAACATGGAGATTAAAAGGATCATGACGGTTATATGATTTTTATTTTAAATCGTTAATCAAGTATCGAGTACCACCGCTCTAAATTGCTGCCAAAAAAGAAAAGAATTTAATATTTCAAATACAGTATAATTAATTATTATGAAAAATAAAAAATAGTTATTAATAATTAATATTAGCTAATAATCTTATTTATTTTTACATTCTTTCTATAAAGATGCTTCCATTATGATGTGGAAATTTGTTTTACATTTAAATCTTCTTCAATATAATTAATTCAATGCTACGTCTTAATTTAATGAATTATTTTTTAATTTATAACATTTTTGATATAAAATAAAATTTATTTCAGTTCTTTTGTCGTACCGTAGATATTATCCCTTTAAAAATAAACGAAGATGTTGTGGATAACAAAGGTAAAAAAATTTACGAAGTTAGATTGTAAAAATATTTTTATTTGTTTATAGTAATTAATTATATTTGAGATTTGCTTTGAATAATGGAAATAAACATAGTGATGGATTAGCTAGGGCGGGCAAAATGTGAATTTTTATCTAAAAATCTTTTCTCAAAACAGTAAATTATATATTTTTTAAGATGTTAAATTGAAATTTAACAAATTTAAATGTGAAATAAATAGTAAAAATAAAATTTTACAATCAAAAATTGATTGGTTATCAATTAAAGACGGAAGAAATAAAAATAATCGAATTCAAGAGTTATTAACTATTTTAAAATTTCGCTTTTAAATTTGTTAGAAATAAAATTTCGAAATTTATTAAACAAACCATAACATTAATTGCCATTTTTTATCACATACAAACAGAAATAATGTTTCTTCACAATTATACACGAAATAAGCACATTAAAATACTATAATAACTACTTTATAATCAATTTAAATTACTAACAGCATGATAAACAACTTAAATGAAGATGTGATGAATAAGATGATAAATTGAAAAATCACATATCTGAAATTGTTAATAATCTCAATGCTATTCATATTACTTTTGTATTTTTTCTATGATTCTAAAATTAATTGTTTGAAGTATTCAGCTTTTAGAATATTTTGACTGTGCTAGTTATTGAAATTAATTAATATAAGTTATATTTATTGAAGATAAATATCTTGCTATCGGTGGTTACTTCTAGACCATGACCATGTTGTAAAGCGAATCACAGCCTTTTTTCATTCGCTAATGCACATAAAAGCCTAAAAACATATTGCACCATTATTTATTAAGTACACAATAGGCATGATGATTTAAAACATTGCCATGATCAGATGACCATATTTTAAAACATTCCTGTATCATCGAGGTTCCAGGTTTGATTCCGGGTCTCACATCTTCAGATTTTCAGGATGGTTCCGGATCTGGCCCGTCTGTGTGTTAATTTATGTTTATATACCCATTCTAAGTATTATTTTACAGATTATTTTGATATATAAAATAAAACATGGAATATAATTGAGAAGCGCAGTAAAGTGAAATATGCCTTTATTATTGTGAAGTGAGATATGCCTGTAATTTGTTATTGTTATTGATAAATTATTAAAATATTTTTAATAATTTATAGTAATACAAATCGCCAGGGCTCAGAATCCCGAAATAACTTTTGAGGAGATGCCAGCCCCACAACGCGAACCAGAGTCCTCCTGCGTGGCATCCAACGGTTAGTATTCGTACTAAAAATTTGATAGGCTAATTACGCAAAAAAAAACATAATTTAATAAAGGTTGGTCTAAAAAGTTTTTAATTTCTGCCTGATTCAGCTACATTGATCAAAATCGATCGGTTACTCTTGAATAATAAAGAACCGATTTTGATCATTGTTAGCGCACAAAATCCTCTATCAGATCATAATAATATACACGGGTTTCATTCAAATTTGATAATATTAATCCGAGATATTTCCCTCTTATTGAGCTGATAATATTTAACCGATATTGATCATGAAATCTTGATTCCTCCAATTAATAAACTATAGTCTTTTAAAAATAAGTTAACTTTGAATTTTTTCCATGTTTTTAGAACCATTCGAATTCTCCAAAGAAGAAAATAATATAAAGTTATCATCGGATATGGATCGATACTCAGGACTACCTTGTAAAAAGTCTACGAATTCTGAAGTGTGTAATTTGATGACCAAATAACGAAATAAAATTTATCTGTAACCAAAATTTATTTATCATCGTGAACGCAGATGATTGATTCAATTGTATAATCGTAAAAATACATTTTGAATAAAACTTTCAAAAATTTTCATGGTCAAAATAATTTGCATAAATTCTAAATTTTTAAAACATAACATCTAAAACTTTTCAATAATAATATATAAAGCATTAAGACTCTCTTGTTCTCCCATTTTTTATCAATGATTTTTTTTAATTCATAATTTTCTTTTTTATGCTTCGACAGAGGATTTTTCATTCCAGTTATAAATTTATGATCTGTTCAAAGATGAATATAACATCACTGAATGTTTACACTCAGTTAATAGGTATAAATAAAATTAAAACATAAAGTTAGGTTTTATTTTCATTTAAAAACTAAATAAATATCTAGTAATATGAGACGAATATATTTAATACAATTTTGAATTAGATGTTGTCTTCCATCTTCATGGTCAAAATAATTTGCATAAATTCTAAATTTTTAAAACAACATCTAAAACTTTTCAATAATAATATATAAAGCATTAAGACTCTTGTTCTCCCATTTTTTATCAATGATTTTTTTTAATTCATAATTTTCTTTTTTTATGCTTCGACAGAGGATTTTTCATTCCAGTTATAAATTTATGATCTGTTCAAAGATGAATATAACATCACTGAATGTTTACACTCAGTTAATAGGTATAAATAAAATTAAAACATAAAGTTATTTATTTAGTTTTTAAATGAAAATAAAACCTATCTAGTAATATGAGACGAATATATTTAATACAATTTTGAATTAGATGTTGTCTTCCACTCAGAACAGTCATTGTGCAGAGAAGACTGATTTTTAGGGGTGGTCATAAGTTTTTAAGCTTTCATGGTTAAAGAAATGGACCGAAAGACACACAAGAAAAATATCTTGAAAATATTTCTGGAATTGATACATGAAAACAGACAACGTAAGCATAGAGAAGTGTCTTAAAAAATTGTTAAATCAGAATGCTCACGATATCAATTAAAAAAGAGAAGTACAAATGAGATGATGGCATTGGAGAATTAATGGAATTGGTAATCATCAAAAAAAGAAAAAATTAAATTAAAAACTATTGTGATTTAGTAAAAGCATTTAATGTTAGACAAAAAAATATATCTGTTTAAAGTATGGGTACTTGCATTAAATTAAAAAAGAGAGAAAAATATTGCAAAAACTATTAAAATAAATAAACAGGAAAGTAATATACAAAATGTCAAAACAATCTAAAATCATCAGATAAATAAGAAAAATGAAGTAAGAAAAATCTGTTAACAAATTCTGAGAAAAAAATTAATGCTAACTTAAAATGTGTGTTAAATTAACAGAGTAAAGGAATTATATAACGAACGTGAAAAGGAAATATTGATGATGATAAATAAATGAAATAGAAATTAAAAGAAAATTTGTCTTAAATAAATATTTTGTTATCAATATAAATTAATTCACTAAAAACATCCCTAGATAATAAAAAATATAATGAGGAGAAGAAATAGTATTATTTTTATTGATGCCGCTTCTCAATCATTTAGTGATTATAAAGTAAAAAGATAATATCAGAACCTACCACAAACAACCCACACTCACAGAGGACACAGATAGACTGTAAAATAGAGGAATCCTAGAGCTCACGTATAAATTTTAATTATTTTAATTATTTCAATTATCAGAATCTATGCACTTAATAAACCAAAATCGATAATTCAAATTCACATAGAATTAAAAAAAATTATTTAGAATTTAAATGTAAAATCTAAACAAAAGCATGGTAATCAAAGCTCGGGAAATATTAACGAAAAACATGCTCAATAATGTATGATAGCATTTATTGTAAATTTATTCCAAAATTGATTAATGCAATACAATTATAAAAATACTAAAACATAAAAATTTATTTCTAATAATAATAATATCAAAAATTAAAGATATCTAATAATAAAAGGTCATAACAAATATAATAGCAAACAAAATTTTCAATAATAAATTAGTTACCGAAAGAGAGAAATATATTTGAACAACATTATCAAAGTTTAAATATTGTATTTTTTAAAATTATTTTTTTAATTAAAATTCTTTTTCGTCAGACTGGAAAACCACAATAGGATATATGGAATATCAGAGCAACAGGATGAAAATCATATGAAGGGAATTCAACAAGAAAATGAAATTTTAAGCAATCAAGAAAATACTGACAAATCTATAAACAAAAGAAAACAAGTTTACTCATACAATAAAATAAAATCCTTTCTAAGTAAATTTTATATTTGTTACTAAAGTAGTATTTGTTTTCCCTTCTTCTCTATAATTGATAAATGCTTTCGACTAAAATTCATATCGATTTGTTCATAATTTCGTACAGATGTATTTTTTATCGTATCTTTCTAATAGGGAAGAATATTTATTTGTTATTAATGAAATAATGAGATATTTTTTATAATGAATTACCATTTTCAGCTTCTGTATTAATTAAAATTAAAAATTAATATATTCATATAATTAAAAATTGTAAAAATAATTTCGAATTTATGATAAGAAGCTTTAAACAATAATTGTTCTATAAAATATGAGTCATATATTGATTTCAAATGCTTACCAGTTGTATATAGATATATAAATAATTTTGTTAATCTATACCAATTTTAAGTACTGAAATGTATATCCTAGTTTATATGGATAATATTGGAGATATATCATTTACGTCTTCTATGTTTGATATTATATAGAGTTTGTTTGAATTTTATGTGAATGTGATTGTATATGATTTTTTTTATTTCAATATCATATTAGCGAATAAATTCAAAAACATGCAAATTTTTACAGAATTATCCATCAAATAATTATAATAATTATTTGCATAAAAAATTTTCAAAAGCTATAACACAATTTTTCGACAATTATTACAAGCTACAGAAAGAGAAAAATATTCAGAGGGATTACTATCGATAAGTTTCAATATTGTATATATTTTCTTAATAATACCTTAAATTCAATCAGATAAAAACTAATTTAAGTCATATAAGGATATAAGAAACATCTAGAAAGATTCTGAAATTCGCTAGAAATTATTTTCCAAGAAGAAATTCCTTCTTAAATAAATTTAAAAACACTGCAATATCTGCTTCTTAGAAAAGAATGCAAGTTTTCTAATAAATTAAAATATATCATTTCTAAGTAAATTTTATATTTCTTAAAATAATATTTAGTTTACCATATCTATAACACTGATAAAGACTATAAACTGATATTCATAA
The DNA here is from genome assembly GCA_000484575.1 of Olivierus martensii. Lineage (NCBI taxonomy): Eukaryota > Metazoa > Arthropoda > Arachnida > Scorpiones > Buthidae > Olivierus > Olivierus martensii. The sequence continues at coordinate 25,376 of AYEL01086569.1, forward strand.
TATCGTTTAATCAAAAAATTTTATAAATCTATTTCTAATCATTTCTTTTTATTACTGAAGAATATTTATTTCATATTAATGAAACATCATCATCATCATTCATTAGGCTTAAATGTATAATTAGAATTCACTTTTTACTCTAATAACAACTTGATAATTATTAAAAAATGTACTGATTATTTGTTGTAATATTCATTCTAATGATGTAAACTAGCCATTAATTACATTTTATTGCTTGCAAACTTCTTGGTTTTCATATGTTTTATTATTATTTTCAACACGGCGATTTTTAAAGGTATTTTTATAAGAAAAAAGTGAGTCTTATAAGCCAACAAATACAGCAATTGGAAATGAATGTATTAAAGAGAAATAATATTTCAACAAAATTTCAATGCACTAAAAGAAGATACTTAACTTTCTTTTGGGCAGAAATGGTTTGGGGATTACAACGCTTTACTGTAATTCAAGTTATTAATGGGGAATACAGCCAGAAATCTATCTATCTTTAAAAGAAAATAAAACTAATGAAATGGATACTTACTCCTTGAATTTTTAGCAAAGTCATTATCTATTTTTATCTAAAATACAGATCCATTAATTTCATATTGTTTAATTATAAAAAAGTATATTTATTTATAATTAAAAAACTACAATGAACATTCACTCATTAATCAATGGGACATGAACATCTATACAGTCATTTTATATTTCAGAATAATTATACATATTAAAAACGTCATGATAAATTATCTTGCTCAGTCAAACAATCCATTATTGTATTTATAGAATATCACAAAGACATTTTTCGACCTTCTATACTGATAGTAACTGCTCTTTGGACTTTGGAGAGTTTTTTCTTTTCCCTCAAATTGCGGATATGTTTATCTAATCTTGTAACTTGTTTTCTATTACTACCCTATAAAAAAAAGCATTAGACAATAAGTAATATTCAAGTTTAAAATATATTCTTTAATTCTTTCTACTTACTCTTCCAATATCTGTTTCAACATTCCATTTAGGTCTTACTACATAGTCTTTCATAGATGGCATTGGAACACGAGCTCTAGCAATCCATCCTTTGTCACCAGGCCTTAATGCTCTAAAATTTTGATGAAATTGTAAATTTTGCTTTTTTAGTACACTTATTTTTTTATTTTTTATTATTTTAAGTCTATACACTTTAAAAACGTACTTATCTTCAGCAGATAAAGCTCGTTCAATGTCTTGTTTAACAACACCCCCTTCTCCAGACTCAAGTCTATAACAATTAAAAAAATTATTAAGCTTGTTTGATAGCAGAAAGTTTTTCAAATGATTTAAAATAATAAATGCAAACTATATTCATTGATCAGTTTAAAACAAAATATATTAAATATACCTAAGTTTCCGTTTCTTTGGCATATGTTCAAAATCGCGCTGTTCTCTTTCTTCTTTTGACATTGAATGAAAATTTGTATTCAGGTTGAAAATAGGTCTTGCCCATTCACTAATTAATTTTCCTGCTCTTTCTCTATTTTCTTTTGTTTCCTTAGGATGCTTATAAAGATACATTACTGCACGACCAATATTACTGCTTTTTAATAAACCTTGATCAATAGGAGGAAACTGAAATTATATATAACAGAATTATCAAGCAAGTTATATAATTATAATATCTGAGAATTTTAAGAAATAAAATCACTTACTTCAGCTAGTAACCTTAACATATTATCTCTAATTTGCAAATGAGACAAACTCCGATCTGGAAGAGGTGTAAGCCAATCAGCCATTACACTCAAAACACCCTGATCTAAAAATGCTTCTTTTAAATCATGTTTTCTTAACTGTGAGACCACCATTGGAAGAAGTTTTAATTTTTTAGTTGCTGCACATTTATTCTTATTCAATTGACGATCCTCCTTAAATTTAAATAGTTTAATTAATTAAAGTGCATACTTGATTAAATATAAAAAATCTGAAAAAAATTTAAATGAAATTTGGATAATTTAGAATAATATTTTGTTCCTTTAATACTTATTTTGAAACCATTTGGATAATTTAAAATATTAACTATTTATAATATTGAAGGTTTCTGTAAGAAAAAATATTTTATCAGGCATCCAATAAAGTTCTATCGGATTTTCATGTGATCAAATTGCATGCACTCCCCACAGCACTCCTTAGAAGTGAGACAAATAAGAAGGTATTGTATGGTGTCATTGTTGGTTGGCACTACATGAACCCCCTTCCAAATAATCAAAACCATCACTGTGTCAATAGAATGTTATGTTCTATGTTTGGTGGACTGTTAGAGATATCATGCATTACAAACTGCTGTCACCTGGCCAAACAATCAATGCAATTGTGTACTCATAGTAACTGGAATATGTGCACGAAAAACTGAAAACCATGGAGCCAGCACTTGTGAATTGTATAGATGTCATTCTGTTACGGGACAAGGCAAAGCCACATGTTGCTAAGATCACCTGTGACACATTATCTGATTTGGTTGGGAAACACTAATGCATCCTCAATAGTCCTGACATTTCACTTTTTGGATTACCATTTATTTCATTCATTAGACAGCCATCTTAGAGGACAATGGTTCTGAATCTCAAAATATTTTTCTTCCCATTGCACTAGCATTTGTTCCCAGTTTAAACCTATACAGCATACAGGCCCATATCACAATGCGTAGGGTTCCCGTGTTTGTTCAGCTCTCACTGAGGCTCTGTTTAACTATGGTGACTACTACCAGTCAGCTACAAGAGGAAACACACACTAACATGTTACCTTCCTCTTCTCTGTCTCACCTCTGAAAGAACTATGTGGAGAATGCATGCAATTTGATCACAAAAATCCAATAGAACTTTATTTGTTGCCCAATATAAGTTGATCATAAATGAAGAACTATCCATACTAGTATCACAAAGAGGTAATGTTAAAAATAGTTATATTAAAGAATAAGTATATAAGTTGACAGGATGGCCACCTGGTAAAGCATCTAGGACAGGCATTCTCAACCTATTGCTCTTGGAGCCATCTGATGTGACACATCAGATGGCTCCCTCAATGTCAAACCTAAATGTTGTTTTTCTCATTTTCATTTTACCTAAATGTTGTTTTTCTCATTTTCTTGTATTTCAAAAATTATTAAGATATCATATTCCTGTCTTAAAGCACAGGCCACTTAACTGGTCTTGTATTTCAAAAATTATTAAGATATCATATTCCTGTCTTAAAGCACAGGCCACTTAAATAGTAAGTCACTCTTTAATAGGTTGAGCATTGCTGATCTAGGAGGATCAGGGTTCAATTCCAAATTCCAAGTCCCACACTATAGTTTCTTAGGAGTTAGGTTAAGTTTGGATCCAGCTTGTTAATGCTGCTATATTGAAAGAATACTTGTATCTTAGAGTTTCTATCTAACCTACAATTTTGCAACATCCATCATATTTTTGCTTTAATATTCATATTTTTCCTATTAAAAACACAATGTAGTTTTATTATAAAAATGAATTAGGGCTATATTATTTCCTTTGTGTGTTTACAAAAAAATAATCAAAATAAATAATATAAACTAACTTAACTGCTCTTCTAGGCTTATACGTGTATTAGACAATTCAAACTTAGCACAAATGAGCAGGCCTATTTAAACATAAATACTTTATTCACAAGGAACGTTTTCGGCTTAACTCAGCCCTTTTCAACTCAACAAATACAATTTTTGTTTTGGAATATAGAACTTAGAATACAATACAAAAATTCTAACATATTTAAATTTAAAAATTCTAAACACATTCTAATATGCATACGTAAACATATACGTTAGCAATATATACAAATTAATTAAAATTTGATATAGATAAAAATAAATGTTTTTTAATATTTTTTAATAAGATTGCTATTAGAAATTTTATTAAATAATAATGAAAAGTTCTTTTTAGGCATGCTTTTAACTCTTCTCTCCTAATGCAAACTTCCATGCTTGGGGTAGGTCCAAGGATTGTCTTTCGTTTATCACCTTGCCTCTCTTACTTCCTTGAAAAATTTTTATCTCTTCTGCTATTTTTAACTCTTTAAGGTTATCAACTTTTTTAACTACTTTTGCTTCATCCCACTTTACTTTTACGTCGTATTGAAAGGCCCTTCTAGCTAGCACTGTGGTTAATCTTCCGTGTTTAATATCCGCCTTGTGCTCCCTTAACCTTTCACTCAAGTTCCTTGCCATTGCACCTATATAAACTTCATTCTGGTTGTTGTCGTTATTAACTAAAGGAATTTCATAAACGCCAGTTTGCTCTACTCTATCATACGTGTCTTTAATATTTCTTAATCTACTCCATATTGTGCTTCCTCTTTTGAATACTGGTTTCTTCTGACCATCTTTAACTAATTTCTTAACTGTTCTTGAATGCCTAAGGCTTTCCGTTAGCACTTCATAGCCTTTGCTCGTTGCTTCTCTACTGTAGGACCCGTTCTGTTTTAATAAGTCCTGTTCAACTTTTGTTTCTTTCTGTCTCGTTCTTAATATGTTGTTATATAGTCTATTGATCGTTCCCTTATTAAAACCATGCTTTTGCGCAATCTTATTAAAAATGCAGGACTTATTAAAACAGAACGGGTCTTACAGTAGAGAAGCAATGCAATAATATACAATAACTTTGGAGAGTAAATGCATTACAATGCATATTTCATAAAACTAATAAAAAATATTCTAAAGTTTAAAATCATATATGAACTGATAAATGAAATTTACTCCCAGATTTATAATAATTTGGATGTAAACAAATTAAAAATCAGATTTTAATATAAGATCAATTTTGTCAACATAGAATTAAATATAGGAACAACTTCACTTATATATTGGCAAAATCACATATACAAAACTTTTCATTTGGATATTTTCCAGATCTGAACTGAAAGTTTTTTGAATGACAGCCAAATAGAAAAAATATTGAAACAATTCCATTTGATTAACACTTATTATCTATACAAGTTTATTAATTTTTTGCTAGTTGAATTTTTTCACTTTTCATTGAATAAAATTCTCCAGATCTATTATGAACTGAATTACTTTTTCTATCTTTATTCTTCAAAGGATTATAATTTTGAATAAACCATCTATCTCTTTCATAAAGAAAGTATATAATTATTCTAAATTTTTAAAAATAATTATATACTTTCTTTATGAAAGAGATAGATGGTATATTCAGAATTATAATACTTTGAATAATAAAGAAGATATAGATGAATATAGGAAAGAATGAGGAAAGAGGGAAAGGATCCTGCCAGAAATGTGATATGCTCTAGAAGAGAGAGAGAGAGATTCTTTAGTCACCTCTTGCATCATGCAGATAAGAAGTGGAGCAGTATCTGGATCTGTTATCTTGAAAATGATTCAGATTCTTCCTTCTCTTTTCTACTTTATATCTATGATGATTTTAGAATGTTGCAGATATTCTGAAATTCTAATGATTATGGTTAAGATAGTTCTGTATTAAAAATTTAAGTCACCAAACTACACTACGGATTCAGCAACTTAATATTGTTGTTGGTGGCCATTTCAGAGTCCACCACAAACTGGCCAATTGGGAAAGTGAACGATGGGTTCCATGGGCCAATCCTGAGCATTCTTGAAAAACTGGAAGTGAGGGATTCAGTATTGAATCCATTCCTCCAAGGTTGTAAAAGATTGCTTTAACATGTAGCCATTCAATCAACCTAACAATAATGAATATTTTAGTTTGGATATTTGGTGGACAAATTCAAAACTATTTGGAAACCAGATATACATCACTACTATATATCTATATAATTAAAAAATAAAGAATTCAAAAGTTTAATTATGTATAATATTAAAAATTTTTTTATCTTTGATAAAATATTAAGTATGCTTTGCACACAAAATAAATTGAACTTAGGCAATATTGCAAGGATTTCTTATGCAATTGTGCATTCACATTATTAATCATGTTTTACTATAATAAAATCATGAAGGATAACAACAAAAATATTAATTAACTGTTTATATACTAACCTCAGCAGATGCTCTCATCTGTTCAATAATACCTGCAATAAGATCATCACTATCATTGATAATATCAACATCTTTTCTCTTACGTCTTCGTTGACTTTCCTTTTTTTTCTGAAGCATTATTTCAAAATCATACATAAAATCTTCTCTAAAAAATAAAACAGATTATTAATTCAAAACTATATTTTTTCTTCAAATTAAAGACAATTAAAAATATAATTATGTCATTAAATGAAAAATGATTGAGAAGAGACATTTCACAAGCAAAATAATAATTTTCAGTTGTTATAAACACACATTATGTTTCATGACAGTTTTCAATAGTCTTATTTTTATACTGAAGAATATCTATAGCAAACTATCTGAAAATATATTAACTCTGAGCTAAATAATCATTAAATTGGACACTAAAAATTATTCAGTATCTAGTAATGAGTAAAAAAAACTTTATATAAATAAAGAACATCCAACTTAAAACAAATCAAAGGAACTGACTTAATGTTTTCCTTTTATTATTTTAGCTGTAAATAACAATAAGAATTACTGAATTATGTATTACAATAGGTCTCTGATTTATGCAAATAAATAATGCAAATTCGACAATGTTTAAATTTGATATATAAAAATGAGCATATTAGCAAATGGCATGGCCAAATGAAATTTATGAATATATTTTAAACATAGATAAGAAAATTTAAAACCATAAGTGATATTTTTGCAAAAATGTAAATTATTTAATGAATTTTTCATTCACATTTTACAAAAATTTAACAAAAATAAAGACTTACACATCTACATATCTCTGAAACTTATTGAGTTGAAATGGCCTTTTACTACTGTATAAGGTGGTTTTGACTTAAACTGTACTATACTTAGTAGTCCTACCTACTATATATAAAATTTACCTGATCAACAGTACATAACAATTTTTTATATGAAAACCATTTCTGCAAGAAAGATTCTAATGAAGATATGTTAATATATTAAATATGCTTTTTATTTTTAATCCAACTGAGTTGAAATCTTTGCAGAAATCTATTTACCAAATTTAGTTAAAATCAGTTGAATTCAGGTAGTTGGGAAATTAATTTCCCAAGTATCCTAGTTAATTGGGAGTCCACTGTAATATACAGGATGAAAGAAAAGTCTGTACCCTTCCAAATAACTTGATAACTATCATAAATTTCAAAAATCTGTTAATACCAATAAATAAGAAGTTATTGGTGGGCTATCTGATGATGACCTTCAAATAAGCTGATTATGCAAATAAATACATTTGTAAATCCTATATCATAAATCATAACAGATAGAGAAAAATTTCCAATTACAAACTTGTTCAGCATTCAATTCTGAATACTGTAAAAAAATTATCAAATTCAGATGAATAGGTAAATAAAACAGCACTAAATAGCAAGTATAAATTTTTAATTGGTATAACGTTTTCGAGCCAGAAATGGGTAGTAATGTTGTTGCAATGAAAATACATTTAAGCAGGTATGCATAAAGTGATATTATTACAGTAAGACCCCATGGAAACAAAGTGCTAAATGAAACAGCATTAAACAAGGTCATTTTAACAACAAGGATAGGTGAAACAGGACAGTGAATAAAAAATATATACATAGCAGTTTTTTAATTTTATTTTGCAACATGTATTATTACTATTGTATTTCATTAATTATAGACATTTTTTATGGCTAATATCGATTTGTATTCATAAATCATTCATGAAAAGTTCTTAAAATTAGAAAATAAAAAGCTTTAAGAACAAAAAGCACTAATCAGATTGCAGTAAACTATAAACAATGAAAAAATATTGATGAAAGAAAAACGTTCTAACTTCAAGAAACTATAGTTTAAAGTGGCAGCATTCAGGTTAAAACTAAAATGGGATAATTGTTATTTTTATTTCTGTAAAATAACATTAATGACCAATCATAAATATGAACCCTGACTGCAGCAGACTTTTCATATGTATTGCACTGCACTGATATTTAATGCACTGTGAGATGGCATAGGAGTATCAATGCAACAAATTCCTGAGATTTCGGATTTATGCAAGAATAACGGTTTGAAAAACCACGCCAAAGTGAATCAATAAAAATATAAAAATCGGAAAAAACCACATTATATCGAAACAGCGTTAAATAGAGCAGTGTTAATTGGGGTCTTACTGTATATTAATATAATCAGAAATATAAACAATTATACTGTAAATCCAAATTTACAAGCCAAATTCTAGCCCTTGAATTATAACGGAATAATTTAATGATATGAGCATTATACTAAGAATATATATATATTTGTTGAAAAAAGTAACAAAATGATTTTTTTTCTTGTCAAATGTATTTAAACAAAATTTAATATACAAAAACTCAAAATGATCCAGTAGAAAAATTTTGTAAATTCTATAAAACACTTAATCTGTTACTTTACAAATATGACAAAATGGTGGAATTTCTGCTTTAAAAATTTATTTTATGATGATAATTTCAGATGAAATTTAAATATAAGACAATTCAATATTTAACGTTAACTTTGTTTTTAAGAGATCCACATTATATTTGAGTTATGCTAACTTTTATTTTAGATATGCAAAAAAATATTTAAATATATTTTTCCTGTATTTTGAATCACTAAAAATTATGACGAAAAAGATGGTAATATATACGAGTAAATATGCTAAATTTTCCATAAATAGTAATTTGTACATTTTAATTTTTAAATTGTTTATTAAAATTTATAATTATTTTTTGCAGATATAAGTACGGCAAATTTGCAAAGTCTTGCAGCTTTAGCTAACTTAGCAAACAATTCTGGTAAATTTTTAAATATATTTGCTAACATATATTAATGATATAGGTTGAGTATCTTCACTCCAAAATATTTCAAAATTTGTGACTTTGCTATCACAGCAAAGCTCTTTGGGATAGGACTATGACCACTGTTTGTGCCATAAAAATTATGTCAATAGTGTGCATGCAGTCATGTTGTACTTGTCATAATTTAGCAAATTGTCAAACATTGTCAGTGTGATATGCCTGTGACTTCTAATTTTCTGTTGTATTGATTATATATTGTTAAAGAATATCAAAAAGATCTATTAGTGATAGCTCTATGTATAACAGTAATAAAATTATTTTAAAGATGGTAAATAAATTTCTTTTCATTATTTTTTGCATTTATATTTTTATTAATGCATAATTTCTTCCCACTTCTTATTCAATGTAAATAATTCAGCTCAATTATTAAAAGTGGGAAATAAATTTATTAAACTTGAAGATCTTTCTGCTTTATTAAGCCATATAAATTTATTAAACTTGAAGATCTTTCTGCTTTATAAGATGGCTTAATAAAGCAGAAAGATCTTCAAATTTAATAAATTTATTCCCACTTTTAATAATTGAGCTGAATTATTTACATTACATATATTTTTATTTTTTGTCAAAAAAGATTTTTCTGATTACTCACTTCACCATATCATGTGTTAAACTGAAGCAAACAAATTCAATCCCAAACCATTTGAACTGGGATACTCAACCTATATTTGTATTCAGTTTTAAATCATAGTATTCTAAAACTGGCTACTTTGGGACCAAATACATTGAAGGGCAAAAAATAAGTTTACAAACAAAAAGAAAAAGATATCAAAAGAAATTTAAATGAAATTTATTGAAACTTCATGAGTTTGAATATAATTTTTTAATTCAAACATATATACATAAAATTAAAAAAATTTCAGTTTGTCTTTTTTAAAATTCAAAAGGTAAATTTCAAAACAGCAAAAGTAATTAAAAAAATAATATAGGAAAAATGACTCATCTTGAAATGCAATGCAAGTCTTATAGCACCTTCTCATACTGGCCACAAGATAGACAAAAGTTCTGAGGGTATTATTAATGATCATGCAAAAAATTTCATTCTTAAATTTAACAAGGCTTTTGGAAGGAGAAATCAGAATGGCAATCTATCTTCAAAGAGTATCCCATGTATGCTCATATTTAGGTTAGGAGATTTGGCTGGCCAATCCAATTGGTCAGTTCCCTATTCATTGAGATATTTATCTGCAAGACAATGTTTGTGTGGGCAGTCATTGTCCACCAATAATGAATTCTGAATTCACTGATCTGGACTTGGAAGAATATATGGTTCAAGGATCTCATTTCTGTAATGAAATATGCAATCAAATTGCTTCCTTTAAAGATATGGAGTTTGTGTGAACATTGATAATGATCCTTGTGTACACAATATACTTCTATCTTTAAAAGTGCAAAGTAGCAATAGTTAAACTAGCAATAATTCTAAATAATCTAACAATTATAATTCTGTAAATTTTGTTGCCTGGCCAGGCTTTCTAAACTTCCTGTAAATAAATTCCAAAAATAAACTAGCAAATATAACACTAACACAACAAAATTTCATGGTTGTTAAAGTAACAAACAAGTGTTAGAACTAAATAATAGAGACATTAGAATATTAATAATTAATAAATTGAATAAACTTACTTGTTCTTGGAGTACAAGCAAGTTTAATTAGAACAAGTAATTTAATAATAATAATAATAATAATAATAATAATAATTTATTGAATCCATACAATTTTTAAAAAGTGCTAACAAAGTTTTATTTAAACAATAATAAAATACAAAACAAGTTAGTGATAAAACTTGTTTAATTATCAGTCTAAAACAAAAATAAATTTATTAATTTAAAATAAAAAAAACCCCTTAAATAATAACTTATTCTATTCATACTCCAATATAGAAAAAGCAATCATTGTTAATATCATAAAAGAGAAATTGAAAGGCATTAATTCAGTCATTTTCCAAACTACACCTCATTGTATCTCTAGTGGACAATGGCTTTTTAAAAAAGCAACATAAGTCCTGTGCTCAGCTTGTTACATACATTTGTGTAACAACTTCTAGTTTACATATAAAGCAATTCATGTCTCTACAATTTGGCAATAATTATTTACTGATTATAAATCATTGATAAGAGATCATTCTTCAGTTCTCAAATTAGATTAGTGATATTGATTTAGAATAGATGATATCATGTGATATGTGAGTTTGTTAGGAAGACTGTAATTCGTAATTTCCATTTTCCTCAAGTGGAGACACAAAACATAAGTTAACCCAAAAACTAAACATAATACTCCAAATAATAATAACAACAATAATAAAAATTAGAAAGAAGAAATAAAAATAAAATAGAAAAGGTCAGAGTTAAATCTTTCCAAAATAATTTAATTTTACTAATGTTTGATGCTTGTTAGGTTAAAACAAATGATGATTCTGCTGAAATATTAGTGTGTCATTTTTGTTGATATATCAGCTGATTTCAGCAGACAAATGTCTTTTTAATAGATATTAAAAGTTCCAGATAAACAGAATAGAAATATGAAAAGAAAATGAAAGCCTTTAGATTCCCTCATAACAGTTTACTTACACTGTTACTAATATTTTATTATAGTTATCTTAGATATACAGTAAGACTTTAAAATATATATCAAATCAAAATTTATGTATTTACCAAAAAATATTTTATCAGAACATATGAAATTTGTACATAATATTAAATGTGTATTATTTTGAATTACTTTATTTTGAAATATTTTAAGTTGTTTATATTGGAAATTAATAGGGATTTGAAATATATGTTGTTCTGTTGCATTGCGATATTACTATACTATCAAAATAAATTTTACTATTTAAAATTTTCATGTTATAATTAAAAAATTTTTAGTTATTTTTCTCCATTTAAAATTTTAAGTATTGATATAATTATATTTCAGTTAATGTTAAACTAATAGTTTAACATTAACTGAAATATAATTATATCAATACTTAAAATTTTAAATGGAGAAAAATAACTAAAGCTTTTATGAAGCTTTAATTATGTTTTCATGGTTTATCAGTTTTTAACTATAGAGTTTTAATTTAATTTGCTATATCATGTTTTAAAATTGAGATTTTTATTGTTTAACTAAAATTAAATTTTTTTGGTAGTAGGTATAAATCCTATGATGATGCAAAACTTAGCTGCACTTGCTGCTGCAGGCAACAGTAATAATTCATCAGGAATGGCAGGTTTATCTGCAACAGGTATGTTATCATTAATTCTAAGATATAAACTGATTTAAACTTTTACTGATATTAATGAAATAGTGTATAATTATTTTATTCTAAAATATAAATTACGAAGTTTTATTTATTATTTTTTTTTACAGAAAAAAGTTTCAAAATATGTAAGTATTTGTATTTACTGTTTGTTTTTACAGGAGAAGTTAGAAAATATAAAAGAAATTTACTTAAAAAATACAATAGTATTTTATATAACATTTTAGCTTTGACACACTTTTCAATTTAGAATATAAAAAAATACCTGACAGATTACAAATGGCTTCATTTTAAAACTAATAGCAATAGATAAATGTATATAGCAAAACTGTAATACAGTTTTTTCAAATTGCACAGCTTCAATATAGAAAATCTTGTACTTGCAGAATAGCAAACAAAATTTTATTTCTAATGTTTGCAAGTTCTAAACTTATCAAACTAATACAGTAGTCCAAATTTTCTAGCCAAATTATAGCCCTTGAAATTTTAACAGTAACTTTTAATGATTAGAACAAATTTAAACTAATTTCATTAAAAGTTACCGTTAAAATTTCAAGGGCTATAATTTGGCTAGATAATTTGGATTATTTGGTATAAAAGTTTCCTTGATATTTGGACTAATACAGTAGGTTCCTGACTTACATTGTTTCAAGTTGTGATTTCAGAGGTATGCAGATACACAAATCTTTTAATTTTTATTTAATGAATTAGCATTTTATGAAAAATTTAACAGTTTACATTTTTGCAAAAAATGTAAACTGTTAAATTTACTGGTATTATTTTTTGATTTACTGGTATTATTTTTTGATTTTTACAACTCATGGCCTTAAATTTTCTTATCTATAGTTAAAATAAGTTGATCATTCTGTGTGCTAATATGTGTGTTCATATATATTAAATTTAAACATTGTTGGACTTATGCAAAATTTTTTGGGCAAATTAACTATGTAAGTCTGGATTCTTCTGTGATGATAACTAATAAACCTTATTCAAGAATTCTAAATCAACAATAAATACTTTATTGAAACTAATAGTACTTATACAAGATTTCTTAAACATGGTAAATTGTTAATCAGAATATAAGACAGTTACTAGCACAATATTTAAAGTGGAAAAAAGAACATACAATCACAGAAGCACTTTCAACTTTAATAAGTCATCATCAGCACATAAAAATTACAGGTTTTGGAACATAAGAACTTAAGAATGTAAATTATAGAACATATCATATGATATGTTCTATAATTTATAAATAAACATATATGATATGTTCTATAATTTATATTCTTAAATTCTCATGTTCCAAAACCTGTAATTTTTATGTGCTGATGATGACTTATTAAAGTTGAAAGCGCTTCTGTGATTGTATGTTCCTTTTTCCACTTTAAATATTGTCCTAGTAACTGTCTTATATTTTTGTCTCCAAGTGGAAGTTCTTTTCATATTTATATTATTATTAATCAGTTTGAAAAAAATAAGTTTAGATATAAATATTTGATGAAGTACTATTCTGGTAAGAACTTGTTTATTCATTTAACATGCCCAATTAATAAATGTTTGGAAGAACATTTTTGATTTTTGAATGTTAAATATAATAAAATTGTTATTAATCAGTTTCATACAAAATTAACACAATTAAAGTGTATAATAACTGCTACATAAGGAAAATAACTTGATGGAAAATAAACTCCAATAACTTAAGTTCTAAACTCGTTTGATGTACTCTAATACAATTCCATTAGAAAATTAACACTTCAATAGAGTAACTTGAATTTATGAAGCCCTGATACACTGTATTGTTTATTATTTATTGTGATAAACTCAATTGAATATGCTGTCTTATTTGCATAACTTAAAAAGGAAGATTTATTTGATTTACATAATTATACATGATAGTGGAAATTGAATACTTTTAAGAAAAGAGATAGTGTACTCAATAGTTGGAAGGGAAAAATGAAGAGAGTATAGGAAAATGTGAGAGCAGAAAAGGATCTTATCTAAATGTATGACTATTAACAAAAAAGATGACCCTTTCTACAAGGGAAGGAAGTAGAAAACAAAATACATATGTTTTCTTTGTTGTCAAAACTTTTAAAAATGGAAAGCTTTGTACTTCATTCATACCATTTGATTTCAATTAATAGTGTTCAGTTTGAAATTTTTTTTCAACATTACTATACCAGATTTGATATGATTTTAATGATTGTTGCTTGTTATCTACATATAAAATTCATATAAAATAAAATGTAAGTTTTGATATATTTTATTTACTTTGATTTGATTTTATTTTTATTTGTTTTTACACTGTTATTTTTATTTCTTCATTTTTATTTAATTTATTATTTTTGCAGTTATTATTAACATTTCACTGTAAATTTTTGTACCAGCTCATTCTACTCATATGACTAAAAATGAAATATATCACATCACTTTATAGTAGTCCCGAAAAACACTTTTATTGCTTAAAGGGTTATAAACAAGTGAGGAACGTTTTCGACTATACAATAGTCATCTTCAATTCTCTAAGTTTAAGCGGTTTTTAACTGTAGGCGTTCTAAGAACAACTTCGTTCTAGCAGTTGTAATTCGATTTTTTTTTGGGGGAAATCAAAAAAATCAAGTTCCTCACTTGTTTTTAACCCTTTAAGCAATAAAAGTGTTTTTTGGGACTGCTATAAAATGCTGTGATCTCATTTTTAGTTAATAGCCTGAGAAAGCAGTATTATGACTGACTACTCAAATGATCCTTATTAATCAATTAATGTTTTTTTAGATTTTTATCACAGAATACAATATAATCCTTTAGCAAAAATCTGAAATAATCCTTTAGTGAAAATACAACATAATACTTTAGTACCCTATTTTCTAACTAGTGTTGAAAGCAATTAATCAAGAATTTTTTCACAATTCTCACAGTTGCAACATGATTATTTAGATTTATTTAATTTTAATGAGACTAAAAAAATTATTTAATAGGAGTAAAAATTCATAGTTATTGGGTTGTTCGAAAAGTAATTTTGTTTTTTCCCATGAGTGGCATTAGTTGTATTTTTAACCCACCAATTCATTCTAAGTCATATTGTCCTCATATATTCTGACAGCTGACATTTCAAGATTTATTGATGATAAATATTTTTTTGATTCTGTGCAGTTATTTTTTTTAATGTCATATCAAAAATGGATGATAAAAAGGAGCATTTTCAGCATATTTTGCTTTATTATTACCAAAAAGATAAAAATGTTGTTCAAGCAAGAAAAAAGTTACGTAAAGTATAATGGAAATGTGTTAACAGAAAACCAGTACCAAAACTGGTTTGCAAAATTTTGTTTTTACAATTTCAAAGAACAAAATAAAAAAGAAGACAAAATAAAGGCATTGGTTAAGAAAACCACAGAATGATGATATAAGAAATTGCTGTAAGATTGAATTTGTCAAATTCGATTGTTCGTGACCATATGAAATGATTTGGTTCTGTTTCAAAGCTTGATATATGGGTTCCACATGTTCTCAAAGAAAGAGATTTGCTCCATTGCATTGACATTTGTGATTTGTTGCTCAAATGTCAAGAAAATGATTCATTTCTGAAGTGAATCATAACTGGTGATGAAAAATCAATTGTTTACAATAATGTTGAATGCAAACGATAATGGAGCAGAAGAGATGAGCCAGCTAAAAGTACTTCGAAAGCCAATATTTATCAAAAAAAGTGATACTCTCTGTTTGGTAGGATTTCAAGGGAATTTTTTTTTGAGCTTCTATCAGACTATTCCACAATTAATTCAGAAGTGTACTGCCACCGATTGGACAAATTGAGTGATTCCATCAAACAGAAGAGGCCAGAATTGATTAACAGAAAAGGTGTAGTGTTTTGCCATGATAACGCCAAACCTCATAGAAATTTGATGACTTGCTAGAAGCTGTTATAGCTTGGATGGGATGTACTACTGCACTCACCATATTTGCCAGATATGGTGAGTCAGGTAGCCATCCTCTGATTATTACTTGTTCCAGTCTTACAGAACTCTTTAGATGACAAAACATTTAGTTCAATTGAGGATGTCAAAAATCACCTGGTTTTTTGCAAGCAAAGATCAGAAGTTCTACGAGTGTGGAATCAAGCTACCACCAGCAAGATGGAAAAATGTATTGGACCAAAATGGTCAATATATAATTAAATTAAATATTTATATACTATAAAAAAAATGGTCATTTTCATGAAAAAAACAAAATTGCTTTCTGAACAATCCTGTAGATTTACAGAAAATGTAATTTTTAATTCTAATCAAAATACAAATTGACTATAAAAGAATTTAAACATTTTAAATCAAGAAAAAAATATTTCTGAACAAATTCTGAGTAATTGATTCTACAAATAAATGAATATTTTTGTAACAAATTTACAAATTGTATAACAACTAATTTTATTATTCTAATTGTAACTAACACTAAAATCAGTTTTAATAAGGACTTCATTTTTCAGGCATTAGTTACTAAGAAATATTTATCCATAGAGTTGATTCTGTCCCTTATATATACTATAACTAATAACAAGGATCTTGTTATTAGTTATAGATCATATTATTTATTTGTTTGAGAAAATGCTTGAATAAGATTATTTGCCAAATATATGGAGTGTTTTAAATACTTTTTTAATATTAAAGAAAAATTCATTATCAACAGACCCTGTCTTCATATGGATCAATTTCAGTTAGATTGTTCATTTAGTATTTATAAAAAAGTTTTATATAAACTCATTCAATTTATTATGAAGAATAAGATCTCTGATTATCAACATTGTGCTAAAGAATAAATCAGCAATAATGAATTTACTGAAATTATTTATAGAAATCTTGAACAGTTCTTAGTTTATCAGCATATATAAATTTATCATCAGATTTTGATAATGTAAATATTAAAATTCTTTTAAATAAATTAATGTTGAAATATGAATTGGATTGCATTTTCATTTATTGGATAATTAAGTTCTTAAAAGATGATAAAAAGTTATAGGGAGTAATGCGATGTTACAAGGTTTTAATTTCTCTATTGTCTTGCTATAGAGTTCAGTGTTAAGTGCCTTATTATTTATAATGTATATAATTTAATCTCTATTTAATCTGAAAATAATTCAGTTGTAATAGGATAAGCAGATGATGTCAAGATTGTGAATTCACATATTAAGAGAGTATAAATTTAATACATATCTAGCTAACAAAAAATTCAACACTAATAATACTTAAAATTGAAAAATCTTTTATTTTCACTCTAGAACATTTTCAGGCTAACTTGAGGCCATTTTCAATACACTATATGCTTATGTCACACTATTTGATTCCAGCACATCTTTAAATTTTTAAGCAAAATTTTAAATAAAAGTTTTAATTACATTAATATTCTTACTCATTTAATTATTATTATTATTCATTTTTATATATATATATATAGAGTGCCCACATTTCTATGGACTATGGACTAGTCATTTTTCTCATAAAACTACTGGATATACATGAAAACCATAAAACACATGTCCTGTTACATTTTCCTTCCAAATTACAGTCTGTCTTTAAGATTTTTTCTGCACATCCTCTTGCGCAGTGTATTTAAACTTTATTTTCTCAAATAAAAATATATTATTTTTTTAACGGAATCTGATTCAGCCAAATTTTTGTAGTAGAATTGTTTTCCTATGACCAATATTTTTGGAGACATTTTGGAATAAAAGATCCATTAAGAAAGACATAAAGTTTTTTTCCAGTAATGTCGAAAACTTTTTAAGGTTTATGGCTATGATTTCCCTACTTCTAAAAAATGTTTCAAGGTATAAAATTATTGGAAAATCCATTTAAAATTCTTTTCATATTAGGATAATACATTGCACTGAACCAAGATCTTATTGACTTTCTTTATTGGCTTTCATACTGCCATACTTTCTTAATAGATCCTTTATTCCTAAATATCTCTGAAAATATTGGTTGAAGGAAAATAATTCTACCACGAAAATTGCACAAAAAATTGGCGGAATCAGATTCCGTTAGGAAAATAATACATTTACTTTCGAGAAAACAAAGTTGAAACATGTATTGTGCAAGAGAATGTTAAAAAAAAATTTTAATGATAGATTGTAATTTGGAAGAAAAATGTAACAGGACATGTGTTTTACATTTTTTCACATATATCCTGATAGTTTTAGAGAAAAATGACTAGTACTTAGAAATGTGGGCACTATATATATTATTTTCTAATATCTTTCTACTTTTTATCCTTAAAGTTTTTTTATTTACTTTTTTATACAAATTATTGTCTATTGTTGACCCCACCATCCCATGACATCATAGTTTCTTAGGATTATTTTCATTTATTTATTGGTTTTTTTTTATTGCCCATGGTTTTTTTATTCACATAGCCTTTTAATCTTTTTTTACAATTTCCATCATTTCTACTATATTTCTTTGTGTATTTTTCTCAAATGGTTTTACAATAGTGGCTTTATTCTTTTATATTATCACATCCTATTCATATGTTTGTGATGTTTCCTTAATCTTGTTCCCAAATTTCTAATTATCAATTCCTATATATTTAATGTGATATTATGTAAAGGTTACTATAAACTCCTGATT
The DNA here is from genome assembly GCA_000484575.1 of Olivierus martensii. Classification (NCBI taxonomy): domain Eukaryota; kingdom Metazoa; phylum Arthropoda; class Arachnida; order Scorpiones; family Buthidae; genus Olivierus; species Olivierus martensii. The sequence goes on from AYEL01086569.1 coordinate 44,130, forward strand.
CTTTTTATTAAATGTTATATGTCTTTAATTGTTTTTTTATTTCACTGAAAACCATGGGCAGTCTCTTATATATATACTCCCCTTTTTCATTCTATATCTTAACTTTTTTACTATTCTATCTATGCTGGAGTCAAAAGTTACATCAATATAATTAACAAGTTCTTGTTCTTAGTGATCACAAGTACTACTTGCATTTTCTACATCAATATGAGTCTTCTATCTTTTTAAGTTGGGTGGTTAACTTTTTATAATTTATGCATCAATTTTTTCATTTTTTAGTTAAGATGCACCATACAAACTTATACCCTTTTTCAGCCCTTTAAAATATGGCAATATGGATATATTTAACAGTTAGAATAATATATATATAAATGAAGAATAATATTTTTACTCATTTAACTATTAATGTAATTAAAATAGAATCAGAATGGATTGGACATATCATGTTATACTGAAGATATCAAGTTAGGCCAGATATGGTCTAGATTGAAAATAAAAGATATTTCTGCTTTAAGTTCTATTAAAATGTATTTTTTAATAAAAAGCAAATGTTTTGTATAAGAAATAATTATTAATTTGTTGGAAAAAATAGTTTTTATGAATTATAAATTAAAAAGAGACAATGATCTATTAGAATAACTAGAAAACTTAGAAAACAGACTTGTGTTTGGTGACAGTCATAAGGATTTGAGCATATATTTTGATACTAGAATGAATTTTAATCATCATATAAAATTCATTTTTGGCAAATAATATGTTTTCAAAAGATTCACATGGAGAAATTTGATATATATAAACAATGGTTTAGTGTGTAAAATTTGGATAAGCTCAATATCTGTAAATATAGTGATATATGCCATTTCTGTACTCATTGGTGTCATATAGTTATTTAAATAAGAAAAAAAGGCAATAATGTTATTAAAATGTTATTTTAGAGGCCTGAAAAACTCAGGTTACTATATTTTTATGATTTACAATGTAAAAAAGATTTGACTATATTAAGCAAGTATCTAAATGTAAAAAATTTTGACTATGTTTTTCTGATTGAATGTTCTGCAAAGATTTAAAAGAAAATTTAATCTTATATATATTGATAAAATCTGATAAGATTTTAAGATCTGTTTTTGTAGAGCTATTATAATGGATTAATAAAGATGTTTCAATGTTTCTCTATGTAACAGTTACTTGATATTCTAGGCTGTAACGCTAAAATAGATCATACTTTAAGAATTGCTTCTGCTCTTGTTTATTTTTACTGATTCGTATTTTATAAATTAGCACTTAATTGAGCAGCAATAGTTTATTTTCATAAAAACGAAAAACATATTTTATTCAAGTATGTTTTTGGTACTTCCATATCCTTTTCAGTATATCAACAATTTATTAATCAACATATTTTACAAAGAACATTTATCTATTTTAGAACAAATATTTCAAATTATAAATTATGAACAATAATAGTAAAAGAATAAAAAAAATTAAAAATTTATTTTTATTTTTTAATCCGTTGAGTGCCTTTGCCGTGCATAGACAGCAAGGAAATGAGGGGGATGCCCCATGACAGTGGTCATTGCCTTGGTAACATGGCAAAGGTTTGGAATGTGATAACAATTCACCAGTTGTAGTAAGAAATTATTTTCTGCTAATATATAAATTTTGAAAAGCTTTTTTAGAATTATTATATATTATAAATTACATTTATTTCAGTTGCCATAGCAACATTGTTTCTTGTTCCTTTCGTTGTTCAAATCTTATTTGAATTTTCAGTTTTTGTACCTGATATGCCGAAAACGTTAGTATTTTTGTATGTTATTAAAGTTTATCCTTATTTATCTCGGCTGCTATAAGTGCTAGTTATTTCAATTTGCTAATTACATTTATTATTATCGAATACTGATTAAAAAATTTTTTCTGTTTTAAAATTATTATTTTTTTAATTTTAATATGGGCATGGTACGCTCGCTCAGACATCCGGCAAATTCCTTCCCAGGAAATTTGCCGGATGTCTGAGCATGTGTACCATGTCAATACTGTCTCTTATTGGCAGGAAAAGTATATTCTGAATCAATATGGGTAAAAAAACCTAATATTATAGCTGTTATTGTGGATGTTAGATTTATTCTAACATTAGAATTTTTTCTTAAAAAACCTGAAATATTGTGCATAATAAAACATAAAACTATTGAAATGTCAAATAAACACATAAATTTCAGCATTTTTTAGAAGAGAATTCACAGTGAAAATTTGCTAAGGAAACTAAGATGCATTACTAATTACTAAATTTTAATGAAATTTCATCAAATTATGGACGTAAATATATCATTCATGGCTTATTTTATTCAGGATGGAAACTGCTATCAAACAGCCTTAACAATTTCAGTGGATTCCTGAAAAATCGCAAAAAAAGAATGAAATCCAACGAATATTCTTTAAATAAATAAATAAATAAATAAAAAATAATTGCTTTGATAAAAAGGAAGTTATAAACTGTAAAAATTTCAGATTTCTTTGACAAAAAATAAGTGCGATATGATGATTTATAAATTTTTCAATATCATTAGGCTTAATTCCAGAACGCTGCAAGCACAGTGTGACTGTTGATGTTTAAAACCATCTGGCACCCGATGGGTTAAACTAAAAATAATTTGCAGATCACTCATTATGTTTTATTATGGTTACTAAAAAAAATAATTTAAAAACAAAAAAAAATGAGAGAGATAAAAGCAGATAATAATATTCTACACTAGATATATAGATGATTATTTCATCACATGGCAGAACCAGCCAAGATTGAGAAACTCGGACTCCTTCACAAATTACAACATAGGTCTGATATTGAAATTAGAACAACAAAGCATCACATTGTAAATTTCTTAGATGTACAAATAATAGTAAACAAAGGAAAATACATGATATCTATAAACAACTGACTTGTGAATTCTGCTGCTTCTACTAACACAAGTGCTTGTTATGATTTCTTGTGTTACATGATATCTGTTTAGAAAACTGAAATATGAACCTGTCCTCATTCCCTCTTGGTCAAATGACCCCTACATCTGTAAATCTGTGGCATTCCATGCCTTCTTCAGAAGGATTTTTGCATACTGTGTAGAAGAAGATGAGAGAGAGAATATGAAAGGCTTATAGATTATGGAAAAAACATGGTATTTTGTCAATTTCATGAAGGGCATATATATAGAAGAAAAAGAAACACACACATGAGAAAGCAAGTAATAATAATAATGAAATAGAAAGAGACATGAGCAATGAACATACAGTCAGAATACCTAGTCCTACCAATGACAATGGTCAATATGAAAACAACTAAAAAAGCTTCTAAAGAGCAAAACAAAAAGATGGCATATAAAAGAGGCAACAATATTTAAAAGGTTAAGAAATGATCAAGACAAATACAACCAAGGTTTAAAGAGTAGAGTGTACCAGATCCCACTAATAAACATTAAAATACTAATAAACTATTAAACCACTAATAAACTATTAAACCACTAATAAACATTAAACCACTAATAAACAACTGTAACAATGTAGAACAATTCTATATAGGGGTGACTGGAAGAAATTTAAAAGATAGACTAGCATAGCATAAGATTGACATCAAAAAAGATAAATTTACAATGATATTAGCAAGTCAGAAAGCCTAAAGCACTATTAGCAAGGAGATATTTATTGATATTTATTGAGCATCTAACTAACATATATGAACTCTTAATATTTATACCTCTTGTATACTGTATATTATTTTATTTTATTTATTAATATGTATTATATATTCTATACTTGTTAAAACTATGTAACCTAGATTTTTCAACAATTGTTCCTATCGGACTACCTGTTATATTGGTACAGATCTTAAAATGTTCTGTTGTTATGATATTAATCTTTAATATTTTGAAAAATTGTTAGAATTATTAATTTTTTAAAATTTTTTAATTTTAATTTATAACTTTTAAGAATGTTCGAATTATTAGAATACTAAATAACTGAAAGCGTTTCTTATATTATTCTAAAATGTTCTTGTGTTCTTAATGTAAACAAAGCTGTATACTGAAGAGGGACCGAGAAAGGGTCCGAAAACGTTTTATACCAATAAATATCTCCTTGCTAATAGTGCTTTTGGCTTTCTGATTTACAAGTAAGGCAAGTGGTTTTATATGAATGATATTAGCAAGATTAGCTTATGAAGAAGATATAAAAATAAAATGAGAGGAAGATGAAGTCATAAAGATGTGATACAAAATTAGAAAGTTTTGAATATTGAAACAATTACTGAGACAAATGAAGCAGAGTAACATTATTAATGAACAACTGGCAGAAAATGTATTGAAAGTATGGCACCTAGGAATTAAAAAAGATTTTTGAGCATTTTAGAAATTCTTAAATAAAATTTAAGAATTTCTAAAATGCAAACATCAACAATTGATATTCTACCTTTTATACAGGGTGAGTTTTTTTATCTTGAGACAACGAAATATCTTAATTGGATCTCATTATTTCGGAAAAAGTTGTAGATAAAAGTTGTTGGGTTTCAAAGGGGCAATCAATTGGTGACCTTAAATCTAACCTTGACCTTCAATGTCATTTGAGGGTCAAATCAGTTTTTTTAAATGGGAAGACCTACTTTTGACCCCGGCAATGGAAAGAGTGGAAAATTTCACAATCGGATATACCCTTGACCTTAAGGTTTAGGTCAAAGATCAAGATTATTTGCAGGTCAAAAGATTTTTCCAATGGGAAACCATAATTTTTATCACATTTTTTAATGACCTTATTACTTTGACCTTTAAAAGCATTCACTACTTTTAGCATTACCCAGGAGTATCAACGTGGACGTAGTAGTTTTCTGCTCCCTTTGGGGTGCTTGATTTCAATGAATCCCCTCGCTTCTCACTATCAGGGTTGATTGTTTTCGGTGCATCACTTTACTTCTCGCCGTTGCTTGATTTATTGGTTTTGGGGAAACATTTTATAACAAATGTTCCAAATGATGCCCTTCCACTCCAATGCATTTGTTGAAAAATGCATTAAAAATGGGATTAAAAATATGTTTTTCCATTTAATTTCACAATAGTGAGAGGCGAGGTGATTCATTGAAATCAAGCACCCCAAAGGGAGCAGAAAACTATTATATCCATGTTATTACTCCTGGGTAGTGCTAAAAGTAGTGAATGCTTTTAAAGGTCAAAGTAATAAGGTGATTAAAAAATGTGATAAAAATTATGGTTTCCTGTTGGAAAAATCTTTTGACCTGCAAATAATCTTGATCTTTGACCTAAACCTTAAGGTCAAGGGTATATCCGATTGTGAAATTTTCCGCTCTTTCCATTGCCAGGGTCAAAAGTAGGTCTTCCCATTTAAAAAAATAGACCTGACCCTCAAATGACATTGAAGGTCAAAGTCAAGGTCACATTTAAGGTCACCAATTGATTGCCCCTTCAAAACCCAACAACTTTTGTCTACAACTTTTTCCAAAATAATGAGATCCAATTAAGATATTTCGTTGTCTCAAGATAAAAAACTCACTCTGTATATATAATAATGCATGATCCACAAATTATTTTTAGCTTAAATTTATAAAATTTTTTATTTTTTTATTCTTTACTATTTTTGTTCATAATTTATAATTTAAAATGTTTGTTCTAGAATAGATAAATATTTTTTGTAAAATATGTTGATTAATAATTCATGAAGACACACAAATAATTCATAAACACAAAAATTGAAGAGTACAGAAGTACTAAAAACATTATATACTCAATTTGTTTTTACATGATAAGTTCCTGAAGAATGTGTGTTAAAAAAAAATCATTTAAAAAATATACTATATATATGGAAAATAAAAGATTGATTCCAGACCTTAAAATAATCAGCAAAAATAATACAGTAAAACCATATGAAAAATCATGTTAGAATCTTATTATTTTTACGTGCTTGCACTTTTTATTTCATAAAAATTGCACGTGTATATAAAAATATATTATATAAAATTATCATTTGAAAAGAAAAATAACACACAACTAATTCATAAACACAAAAATTAGGCAAAATAATTGAGTTACACATAAGATTTTTATTTGTTGTCACTTTCTGACAATAAATGCATTTTTTTGCATAAGACAGCAATATTGCTGCTATCACTAGAAATATCTTGGTCATTCTCTTCTTGCTCTATTGGTGTAATTCTTTCTGTGATCACTTGAACACAGAAAGAATTTCAAACAAAATTAGCACTAGTCTGATGTTTCAGTGGTTTTAAGAATGAATTCAGTTATTAATCATTGTATTCATGTTTTGACTAGGCCATTATGTAATTCTCTGTAAAATGCCATTAGTGATTTCAGATCATGTTGAAAGTGTGAGAAAGTTAACTTATAAAAATTGCACGTGTATATAAAAATATATTATATAAAATTATCATTTGAAAAGAAAAATAACACACAACTAATTCATAAACACAAAAATTAGGCAAAATAATTGAGTTACACATAAGATTTTTATTTGTTGTCACTTTCTGACAATAAATGCATTTTTTTGCATAAGACAGCAATATTGCTGCTATCACTAGAAATATCTTGGTCATTCTCTTCTTGCTCTAAACTTTCCTGCTTGTTCTTCATTAGGATCATATGTGACAAAATAGTTTGAAAATTATAACTTTCATTTATTGGCTTTTCAGTAAAATTAATAAATTTATATGTACATTTATTTTAACTTTTATTAAATTTTGTATACTATTAAACATCAAAAAGCTACTTTTCACTTTAAATGCCAAACTCAAAATGCAGACAAAACAAATTTCCTATTGAAGTTACACATATAATTAGAGGAATTCCCCAGAAATTTCTTTTCTAATTGTAACCAAAAACAACAACATGGAAGTGACTAATGAAATGCAAATGCCACATTCACTGTAATACAAAAAAGTTTTTCTTAGAATTTAGGTCAATCATGTTAAATCAAAAAAAATTGTGTAAAAAGAGAATGAAATATTTTTTAATTTGTGTTAAATCAAAATCATGTAAAAATATAATTGAGTGTACTTGAATAAAAATGTTTTTTGTTTTTGTAAAAACAAACTATTGCTGCTCAATTAAATGCTAGTTTATAAAATACGAATAAAATAGACCAGTTAATAATAGTCAAAAACATTTCTTTAATTGTAATAGTGTTTTTCTACCTAGACCTGGACTGTTTTGCCTTTTATTATATACTAAAGTGGCAAAATGTCTGCCACATTAGTATTTTAATTCTATTATATCATTGATGTGTAGAAGTTCATAGTTTATCTGGCTTATCTTTTGGTTTTTCTTAGTTCTAGTGTGGTTGTTAATCAGTAATTGTATCCTTCATGCTTCTTTATGATGTCATGCTTTATATTTGATCTGTTTATGCCTTTCATATTTCTGCTGAATATTAATTCTATGCAACTTTTATCATTATGTCTTGCATGTGTGTTTTGTTTTGACTTTTAGTAAGATTAGGTTGAAATCATTCATAAAAATCTATAATGACCTTTCTTTTTATGCTGTTTTTGTCAATTCTGCAATTAAAATTACTTGCAATTATTAGTACCTCATCTGTCTTCAGCTGCATTATTTGATGATTGTGATAATATAATGTCTTCATATCACTTTCCGATTTGAAATAAAATATGATGATAATTTCTATTTTTGTTATTATATACACAATATTTTCAATTTTATTAATAAAATGTAGGTTTTAAGTGTGGTTTTATTGGCCATTAGAAGTTCTTCTGGTCATCATCTATTTAGTTTGTGTATGAATTGCTGAAAAATATAATTGCCATTTATTTTGATGTGTTCTGTCAATATTATTTTATTCAATATTATACCATTGCATTTTCAAACAAATAGAAATTGTTCCTAACTGATTTGAATGCTATATTCCACAGTAGGCAGTTCCATTTGTAATGATTTCACATTATCACCTTTCATTTTCTTTGATGGTGGTTCTTTCTTTGGTTACCTGTATTTTTCTTCCTTTAATACCTTGATTTCTATAAGTTTAGGCTTTTAAACTTAAGCTTCTGGAAGTCTCTTACCCATTCAATCCTGCTTCTCTTGTTTTCTTATGCATAGAAGTTTTTCAATGCTGTATTGTTTATGTCCTATCCTTTAAATGAGTTTTAATCTGATTATCTATGTCTATATGACATAGATAATCAGATTAAAACTCAAACAAACAAACAAACATACATGTAGGACTTAATGATAAAAGTTACATAGATAGCTGTCATTGCAATATCCTAAGTCCCTAAGAATGTATTAATTGCATCATCATAATTGTTGACAGTCTATAATAAATCATATATATATATTTGCAATATAATTATACATATGAGACTGTTTTACCAGTACTGCTTTTCATTCATTACATTATAATTAAAATATATAAATTAATAAATAACATAAAATTGTAAACACTAAATTTTAATACTTTTAAGGAAATATGTTCATTTATGAAAGTAATTTCTTTATTAAAAAAATATTTTTTTACACAATGCATGCATTTTATATACTTTAACATATTTAGACTTCTTGATTAATTAATAAAAAATATATATTTAAATATTTTGGCAATATTCTAAGTTCATTATTACTTCAGCAATCTTTATTTGATATCAACCAAGTTTATAAGTAAGATATTATTATATCATATTTTGTAAGAATAATTTTGGTTATTCTTACAGAATATGGTCTAGATTTTAGAGTAAATGAAGAAAGCAATCAAATATTTGAATAGGGTAGAATTAGAATATATGGGAGGGAGTTTCCTGAACTCTTAATGGATATTATATTAAATTATGACTGCAAAATAATTAAGTTATTTCATCAGAGGATAATAAAATCAAAACTTTGCATTTTTTCTCCACAGTGGATAAATAATTTTATATCAAATAGTGCAAATGCAATTTCTTCTTTAAAAACTGAATTAACTTACTTTTGATATATCTAACATATGCAAACTATATATTTAAGGTTTTATTGGCATAAATCAATGAAACCTTGGACATGCAGTCTTAATGTAGCAAGAAATAGGTTAAAATTATTATAGAACTCAATATTGCTTACTAGTGCCGTGCGATGGCATCGATTGTTGATTATTATTTGATGGATTTTCATGCTGATGCATCAAACCATTGACAATTATAACAATCGATGTATTTCATTGGTACCATCGATAGTGTAATTTTTCACTGTAAGAATGATTGCTAATAATTTATTAAATATTTTAATTTTGTAACGGCAGTCATGCTGAGTCGTTACACTAGATGTCGTCATGTCTACTTTCCAAGTGGCTCATGTCGTATTCTGAGACTTTAGCTAAAGCTTTTCCCCTGCTCCACCTACGAGGGTACTACAGGGTACTTATGTCTGCGAGAATAATCTCGGCTTAATCATAGCCTGCAACTAGGGGTGCGGACTCGCCTGACCACCTCTCTGATCCACAAGCGAACGAAATACGAATACGGCGGACTCGCTCAGGTTTGCCAGGCCTAGGGGAATGAAGGCCGCATTCGCATCTCGTGCACTGTGTCGCCGAAGCGACCTTTAAAGTGCCGAGAATTGCCTCCGTCCACAAGGGAGCGGAGACACAAGAGGCGTGTATTCGCTACTGTTTGCCACTCATTACTGAGCGACCGGACAGTCCCCGAAGGGATCGAAATCTCGAACGGATTTCACAACAAGTTCTCCCACGAATGGGAAATCCTTAGGACACCAAAGCTCGGGCACAACTGCCGCGAAAATCGCAACAGCCCGCAGGAGGGTCGGAAGAGTAAAGTATACCCGAACCCTCCACAAGAGCAGAACCCTTACTAATAATCGCAACGGATGGATCGGAAGGCATGACGACCAGCCGACCCAACTTGAAAAGGGCGAGAATCTCCCCCGGTTCGATCACCGATGTAGCCCACTGTCCGCGCCAGACTGGTGGGCCACCATGGAGACGATATCGACCGACGCCGTGCAATGGCCGGGCTTCTGGCACCTTGCCATGATCGAATATCGCTCGGATCAACTCCCCGAAGTTTTATGATTCCCTAGGAAGCAAGCTTCCCCGGCCTTTGGTAGAACCCAATCAGTCCAAGCAAGGCCAACCCTCAGGTGGGCACCAGAACGGCTTCTATCCCTCCACCATTCATCCCTTCGGACCGGTACAACGACTTGGGATTTCGGACCCTATAGAGGACTCGTACCTCACGCCGGCGTACGTCGGACCGATTCTTAATCCCGGATCCGCAGGGACCCGGACGGTCGAGTGGCGAACTGTTAATCCCGGATCCGCAGGGATCGGACGGTCGAATGGCGAACTACAGAACCCGGATCCGCAGGGACTCGGACGGTCGAGTGGCGAACTACAGAGCAAACAGGGACTCCGACGTTCCAGTGGCGAACTACAAAGCATCCACCAGCGAGGAGATGAAACAGCCATGCTCTACCGACCCTATAAGAATTTCTTCACTAGGGGCAGCAAACTGGGGGCCGGGGCGTGGGCCTTTCGCAGGCAGACCAGTTGTGTTGCTGCTGGATCTCTCTATAGAAAGTCAATCGAGATCCGGGCGAATATTCCGGCTAGGACTTCCGACGACTTGTCTACTCGGGTGAACCACTCCCTTTCGACTCGCCGAGGACACACCAACGTCTGCACACGCCCGTCGGAGGTGTGATCGTCTTCGCCAGAGTTTCACCTAACATTTGGCAACATCTTTGTTTCTCCCTGTCACTATGGATGTATCGGCCCGGATCCATCAGATACAGGCATAGTGACAGCCGGTAAGCCCTCTCACCACGTCAAGGTGGGTGCCCTCGAGAG
>AYEL01086570.1:0-30810 GCA_000484575.1 Olivierus martensii
TTTTAAGTTCATTGTCAATAGAAGAAATAGATAATCTTGTACGTATTGCATTTCAATAAAATAAACGTTTGATTGATTGGACTTAGGAACATTTTTTTAGTTAGAAATACCATCGTAGAAAAATCGATTTAATTTTCTCTAACCATCGATGAATTTTAAAATAATCGATGCATCGATGATCGGTAGTTTCTTGGCCATCGCACGGCCTTATTGCTTACACAATACTGGCTTATTTTAGAGAATTTGAATATTTTTGAATTGGTCCTGGCCAAGCAGATTCTGGAATTATTGCAGTCATAGCTATTAGGTATTCATAGTTTATTGAGATTTACTACTTTGCAAGTCAAATTGCATAAAAATATTTGAGTTTGAGTAAAGAATAAAAACTAAGCACTATGGAGAAATAAAACCTTTATTTCTGCATAGTGCTTGGTTTTTATTCTTTACTTGGACTAGTTGCAGATTATCTACAACTTTAGTATTTGAGTTCATTAATTTTGGTTTTATATAAATCAATCTAAATGAATCTAATTTCATAGTTCATTACAGGAAACATTTGCATTTTCATGAACATTTTCAATCTTACCTAAAGTCATCTTCTGTTGCAAAGTTAAATTCTAAATAGAAAAATTCAGTTATGTTTCATTTATAATTATGCTAAAATTCTTAAGTATCAATTCAAACTTAAAATTCATCCCATTTTATTCTGTTTTAATTTAAATATGATAACACCTTATACATCTATAATAATTCTACAACTTTTATGAAACTTATGTTATATAAAATAAGCTAATGATTTAAACATAATATTTTTATTCCAAAAACTCTGCAAATTACGAACTAAACTTTCAGAAACACAAGTGCTAATTGCAGTTTAGTCTATAGAAACATTATAAATATTTATTAAAAAACATTTTCGATATTCAAACAAGATCCTCATCAGTTTTCAGGTGTTACAAGTTAAGAGTACAAAAATTTTTAAACATAATATTAATAGTTCCATATATCAAAACAAGCATTGTTGTTATAGCATTATAATAGTACCATTTTTATCTTGCATATTTAAATTTATAAAATATGAGTTATTGAACTTTTTGTTAGGCTTGAAATTATATATTTTTATATTATCACTTAGTATATTTATATATTCTATGAATATAGTGTGTAGATATATGTATCCAAAATAATTTTATTTAATGCTAGAAAAGATTAAAATTTACTTTTCTTTGAAGTAATTATTGTGATTCTTCTATCTAATATAATTCATTATGATATAAATTTTTAAAAATATCATACATTAAACATTTATAATTTGATGATAATAGATTATTAATTTATCTGATTAGGAACCTTCATCTACATTTTGTATAGGGACCTTGGGAATGAGTATAAAAAAATTTTGTTTTTCTGACAATTAAATTCATTTTCTCATATTTTCTCCATAATTTTCCAAAAAGTTATTGTCTAAACTAGTGGTCTCCAAACTTTTTTGACTGCGTACCCCTATGACAGAAAAAAAATGGCGCGTACCCCCAACTGATTGAGCAGATATCTATTGTAATTAGTGTTTTAAAGAGGAAATAAGACCTTATGTAATATCCAAAAAAGCTATAATTGCACATTATTTTTATTATTAAAATAGATGCATATTTACTTTTCTTATTAAAATTTAATGAGAAGAATGGGCTTGCATTTGTTTAATAATTTCTGAAAAAGCTGGTTTGATGTTATCTGACACTGTGTGTGATGCGAAGGTCTGGTTCCAAGTTTAATTTATTTCGATATTTAGTTTTAATATGGTAATCTAGCAGCTTGTAGACTTTACAAACAATATATAAAAAATGTTTTCACTGTACCCCAGGTATCATTTCGCGTACCCCCTGGGGTACGCATACCACACTTTGGAGATATATTCTTGCGTACCCCTGGGGTACGTGTACCCCACTTTGGAGACCACTAGTCTAAACAATAATGCACCTTTAATAAACAACAACAATTTTTACTGTTTAATAAATTTTAAAAGAACATATATTTTCACTGCTATTTTTCTTCTGTAAAAAATTTTTTTGCATTAAATACAAAATGCTCTTTGAATCATGAACATCTGAGTGACAAGCTTTCATATATACATTTTACATCATTTTATAAAAAAAAATTATAGAAGAAAACACTGTCAGCATGCAAATATTGGTATACTTCAAGTTATGAATATTTATATTTATAAACAAGAAATTTATTTTTTAAATTTCAGAAAATTTCAAAAACTCAAGAATTTTAAACATTATGATAGCAGAATGTTCTAACAACAAATATAATGTAAAATTATAGTTATTTAAAATATTATCACAGTATCTCAAGATGGAAGAGATTGCACATATAAAAGAATGAAAAACACTATAATTGGAACTTTTGGTTTTAAACTGTTAAATAAAAAACTTTTGATCCAGTTATGAAATACAAGTAGTTCTCAGTTTGAGTTCTGATTTATGAGTTTTCAGATTGATTTTCCCAGATTCCATGTTTTCAGTTTTTTCAAATATGAAGTAGCAAAAAAATTGAAAATATGAACATTAATTGCAATAAATAAATTCTAAACATTCATAAGAGAATTTAAATTCACATATATAGCTATATAATATAGTACAGTTGGTTCTGTAGCAGAAACTCTGTCATTTACTTCGAAATTGTAAAATTCAAAATGGTGGCCAAAAAACAGGAAGTTTGTCTTCTGGTTTTATCAACATATTATCTAAATAACTTCTGTTTCCAGATTGTGCTTAAGATAAAATAGTTCATCTTCATTAAAGCTCATTTATTTATCTGTCATAATTAATGAATAAAAATTCTATAACATTAATATGACAAATTTCTTTATTATTATAATTTGCTTTTTTTAAAACCTTTATATTTTCATTTATTTAGAGAGCTAAATCATTGTTTAATCATATACTATTGATTTTGTTGACCTTTACTTAATTTTATTATGGAACCTGAGTTCCATTCTCAAATTTCCTTGTCGAGAATGAAACTCAGGTTTTAACTTGATACCTATGGGAAATTGATTTTTGGTTTATAAGTTCTTATTTAATATGTTCTCTCTCCAGGAATGAATTTAGTTTGTAAAGATGAGAATTACCTGTAAATTCAAAATACAGTACAGTATATAAAATGAATATCAGTACTTTTGGGGATGACATAACAATAACATCTGAGTTATAAATAATCCAAATTATGAATAAAATTTATATACAAATTAAGTTAGTAATTTGAAGAGTGCCTATGTATTAATTATTTACTATTAGATATATGTGAAAGCATTTTTGACTTTTTATGTCCCTCTTGAATAAAGAGGCTTGCCAGTTATTATTTATAAAAGAATTTTGAAGACTGTTGTGAAGCTACATTACTGCTTTATTTTCAAATAATAAAAAAATTTTAAAAATTATATTGAAATTTTAAATATTATAATAATGAAATGTTATAGCAACAAAATACATAGTTATTAATGATTGCAGCATTTTAAGATAGAAGAGATTCCTCAGAAATCCTTGCTTTATAATTGGATATTTAACTTAAAATCAAAACACTAGCACTTTCAGCAGTAAGAGTAAATGTTTTATTTAACACAAACTACAAACATTTTTGGCTTCAACACCATTTTCAAGTAGGATTCCATTCTTAACAGTTTCAAATCAGAAGAACATACAAAAGCTTTGTACGTTCTTCTGATTAACAAGTTAATCAGAAATGTAAATGTTATGTAAAAGTATATTTTTATTTTAAAAACTTTTTAATAATCAATAATTCAGCACTAAACAGCAGTAAAATTAATGAAAATAAATACTTAAAAATATTACTAATTGAAGCACTTTATGCAGTTGGTAATATAAAAATCTTTTTTCAAAGTACTTTTGGTTAGTATTATAACCATCTTTAATGAAAAAAATACTAACCAAAAGTGCTTCAAATAAAATATTTTTGTGTGTTTAGGATTAATGAAAATAAACACTTTATTCATTAAAAGCCAAAATGTAACATTTTTGGAATTATTCCAATCTTCAGCATTATCATCATATATATTAATAGGCAAACGTGGCTGGATGTCCCATTTTCAGTCGAACCACTATACCGATTTCTATAAATATGGTATCGTTACAAAGGTCTAATTTTCAGATGTCTGTGACAACCAAAATTATTTGTCGTTATTAATAATTTAAAAATTAAGAAATAAAAATTGTAGTTTATATTATTGCCAATAGATGGCGCTAAATGCTAGCAGTGTAGTGATAACATATGGCTTAACTGATTTCTTAACACCACCGATATCTGTCACGATAACGTCATGTCACAGCGATGATGATGTCAAATATTATTATACTAACATGACGTCACGATATATCAGTTTTGTTGTGCCATGATGGCGTCACATAGGGGACTGTTTAGAGGACTGTCATCACTGATGCGAAATACATTGGAATCCATCAATTTTGTGTCCAATTTTAACGTTAATTTAGCCAGCATACAAATCAGGATGACGTAATTGCGAGTCACATTTTATTTCAGCATCATATGACCTCACTATTTATTAATGTTTTACATTATTACATCATTAGATGTCATCATCGTGCTGACGATTATTAATAATTTAAAAATTATTTTTTTTTTTCATTATTACATCATTAGATGTCATCATCGTGCTGACGATTATTAATAATTTAAAAATTAAGGAAAAAATTAAAATTGTAATTCTAAAAGACAAACTGCACAAGTGGCACAGTAACATAATAATGACTGCCATGTAATGATTCCTATATGTTTTCAAAAAATTTTTCCAATGATATTCCAAGATCGCTGTGGATTTTGAAAGGTCTTATCCACTCATTAATATGAGCAAATATCATCATATATATTAATAGTCAAACGTGGCTGCCTGACTGGATGGCTTGATGTCCCTTTTTCGGTTGAACTACTATATCTATTTCTATAAATAGGGTAACTTTAGAAAGGTCTAATTTTTGGGTGTCTGCGACAGCCCAAATTATTTGTTGTTGTTAATAATTTAAAAATTAAAAAATAGAAATAACTTAGACTTTACAATATAAGCATCAAGGGAACTTATTCAAATAAATCCAAATATACTAGCCAAAATCTAGCCCTTGAATTACAACGGAATAATTTAATGATTAGAAATAATTTGAACTAAAGTTAGCGCCATCTCGTAATTATAATAATAATTAATTTTACTAAATCTATGAGTGGCGCCATCTATTAATTAATAATTGAACTCGAATTTTTAATTAATTTATCTGAAGAAAAAATCTGCCTCAGCCCAGGATTGAACCGGGGATCTTTGGACTAACGTCCCAACATCCTAACCGCTAGACCACCGAGGCCAACGGTGGTCTAGCGGTTAGGAATTATTATTATTTCAAATTATTTCTAATCATTAAATTATTCCATTGTAATTCAAGGGCTAGATTTTGGCTAGTATATTTGTTTATTTAAATAGAAATAACATTGAAATTGTAGTTCCTCTAAAAAGACAGAATTCGGTATGCGTATCATATTTCCGGAGTGGAAAATTTGCTCCCCTTCATACTGCACCCCCTAATTTGGAGGTGCTTAGTCCAAAAATGTAATTATTATTTACTGCTGAGGCCCCGTTATCGAGATACAGGGCCCCAAAGTTGGGGCCTATCAGTCCAATTTTTCAAGTAATTTTAGTAAATAATTTCGAAATTCTAATGAATTTAGATGTGGTTTTACATTCCGAATCGAATGCAACCATTTCTGTTTACCTATGATCTACCTTTACGAAACTATGTGATTTTTTTCATTTTTGTAGTTTTTATCAATCCTGAATCACTGAAAATTCTGTTTTCTCAATTTTATTTATAAATTTTAGTTGAGGTCATCACAATAATTCTAAATTATATATATCTGATACCATAAATACTAAATGTAATAAAATATAATGTAATAAGCAAGTTTTCAATGAAATACCTTCGTTTTCTTTCAAATACGAAATCCGAAAAGCAATAATTTGCTCTCCTGTATTTGGGTAATTTGCTCTCCTATCCGCCATTTATCAGGAGTGATAAAAACAGTAGGTCATAGGTAAATGAAAATGGTTGCATTCGATTCAGAATGTAAAACCACATCTAAATTCATTAGAATTTCGAAATTATGTACTAAAATTACTTGAAAAATTTTACTGATAGGCCCCAACTTTGGTGCCCTGTATTTCGATAACAGATCTCAGCAGTAAATAATAATTACATTTTTGGACTCAGCACCTCCAAATTAGGGTGTGTGCACTATAAAGTGGGCAAATTTTTGACTCCGGAAATATAATACCCATACCCAGAATTCACAGGTGGCACTGTAATGTAATAATAATGGATGCCATTTTACGATTCCCTCTTGGATTTCCTACATGAGTTACTCCGGAAATATAATACCCATACCCAGAATTCACAGGTGGCGCTGTAATGTAATAATAATGGATGCCATTTTACGATTCCCTCTTGGATTTCCTACATGAGTTCGAAGGTGTTTTTGTTGTTATATACGGTATTATTAGATTCAATGATATGATTATATTTCCGCTCATTTATATGAAAGGGTAATTTCTAGTATATATTAATAGTCAAACATGGCTGCTGGATGTTCCTTTTTCAGTCAAACCACTATACTGATTTCTATAAATATGGTATCGTTAGAAAGGTCTAATTTTCGGATGTCTGTAACAGCCAAAATTATTTGTCGTTATTAATAATTTAAAAATTAAGAAATAAAAATTGTAGTTTATATTATTGCCAATAGATGGCACTAAATGTTAGCAGCGTAGTGATAACATATGGCTTAACTGATTTCTTAACACCACCAATATCTGTCACGATAACGTCATGTCACGGCGATGATGATGGCATCACATAGGGGACTGTTTGGAGGAATGTCATCACTGATGCAAAATACATTGGAATCCATCAATTTTGTGTCCAATTTTAACGTTAATTTAGCCAGCATACATATAAGGTAACGTAATCGTGAGTCACATTTTATTTATCTTATGATAATAATCCTAAATTATATATCTCTGATACCATAAATACTAAATGTAATAAAATATAATGTAATAAGCAAGTTTTCAACGAAATGCCTCCGTTTTCTTTCAAATACAAAATCCGAAAAGTATGCTGGATAATTTGCTCTCCTACTGGCAATTTATCAGGAGTGATAAAACAGTAAAAATGAAAAAAATCGTATAATTTCATAGGTAAACAGAAATGGTTGCATTCAATTCGGAATGTAAAACCACATCTAAATTCATTAGAATTTCGAAATTATTTACTAAAATTACTTGAAAAATTGGACTGATAGGCCCCAACTTTGGGGCCCTGTATCTCGATAACGGGGCCTCAGTGATAAATAATAATTACATTTTTGGACTCAGCACCTCCAAATTAGGGGGTGCACTATAAAGAGGGCAAATTTTCAACTCCGGAAAAATGATTCCCGTACCTAGAATTCACAGGTGGCACTGTAACGTAATAATGGATGCCATTTTACGATTCCCTCTTGGATTTCCTACACGAGTTCAAAGGTGTTTTTTGTCGTTATATATGGTATTATTAGATTAAATCACATGATTATATTTCCGCTCATTTACCATATATGAGCGAGTAATTTCTAGTAATACATAATTACACAATTCCATTTAAAGTATAAATGCTGGAAAAATACATTTTACTAGAACAACAATAATTCAATTATTAGTAAACCTTTCATATAAAGATACAAAGAAAGCTTTGGGAGCTACATTAGAAATCAAAATTATCATACATACAATAAGATATTTTATAATAACCATACAATAAAATTATAAATGGCCTGAATCTATACTAAGAACTGTTATATTACTTGTTATAATTGCATATGGATGGAACAAGTATCAATTTTATATATAGTGTAAAGCCATGTTCTTGGAAGGCTAGTTATTAACTATGTCACTTGAACTTACTCTCCTCATAATTTCTGCATATTCATTAACAAGGCTGCCTTTTTGGTTTGTATATGATTTAATTGCTTTAGTTTCCTGCCAATTAAAAGAAATATCATTTTCATAAAACGTTCTGATTAAGACTGTTGATATATTACCTATCTTTATATTGTTCTTATGTTCCTGGATTGTATCTTGGAGATTTCTTTTCATTGTACCTACATAATATGCCCTTTTTCTTAAATCATAGTTACATAATTGAATTTTGTGTACTTCTGTTTTATGTGATTCTGTTAATTTACATTTATTGTTCTCAGCACACTAAATATAGTTAGGACTATAGCATGACTAGAATCCATCTTGTTTCCTAGTAGCATCTCTGTTTTCTGTTTATTCAATGGTGAGGAACTTTAGAAAATGTTCAACCTGAGAATGTGCAGGGTGTTGAAGTTTGACTAGGAAAATTGAGCGTATCATATCTTTTAATGTAATTTATGATTTTATTGTATACTGGTTGTATAAATTTATTAATATATCCATGTTTTGAACCTTTTCTAAGATTGTATTAATTTCTTCCCTTGTATCTTGATCATCCCTACAGTGGATAAACATCCTTTTGAATTGCACATAAAATGCAGGCTTTGTAAACTTTGAATCATTTGATCAAGCCAGGGTTGTAATAGAGTTAAATGATGGTTTTCTGTTCTTTATAATGTTAAGGATCATTTTTCATTACAATCCTGACACCTAAAAATATACTTAACTCTTTACTGCTTTGCTCAGCTTAAAGGAGAGATCATAGCCATCATTCATGAAAATTTCAGAGTTTATTAGTCATATCTCCACTGTACTTAATTTCTATTGCTTTTCACTCCATACCCAGATCTCATTCCATACAGCAGTGTTGGTTATGTATGATATAAATTAATATTGCTATAATAATAAATCCATTAATCATATAACTGTGTATTAGGGATGAAAATCTAAATCTAAATAATGTTTTTGAAAAAAGAAAATTATGAGAACTTTCTACACAGTTACATAAATGATTCAGAATGCAAGTATTTCAATGCACTTATAAATTTCTTTGTGATACCGGGACTCTTTTGCCAACTTTTAATTAGGAATATCCACTCTTTCCGGGTTCCTCCTTTTTAATTACTTCATTGTATGTTTCATTGTTAGGATTTTGGTAGATCCATCATTGAGTTTTGGCTTGTGTTTCTTTTTGCTTATCATTTTATATGAACTGATCAACTTTTGGAAGATATTGACTTCTAGTGCTTTTATTTTTTAATGTTCTTTCTTGGATTTGCAACTTTCTTAATGTGAACTCATAAACTTTTGAAAGTTTTTGACTTTTAGTGCTTTAAATATTATACTGTTCTGTAATGCACGATTGTTAATTCTGGGTGAAGATATTGACTTCAGATATTTTCGATCTCTACTGGAGTTTTGCTAGGTTTTGGGGATATTCAACATCAAGTCTTCAGTATCTGACACTGCACTTCAAGCTCTTTAGTGTTCTCATTTGCTTTTGGAAATTTGACTTCCAGCACTTTAAACTCTCTAGTATTTCATTTAGATAACTGTCAACTCCTGGAGAAGAACAGGCTCCTCATGACTATGTTCCTGGACAGAGGATTAAATAGTGATCAACATCAGGAGAAGAATCTGTTCCTCATGACTGTGTTCTGTGCTAGAGGATTGAATTGTGTTATCTTCTGGATCATCAATGCTCACTTGTCATTGATAAGGAAATATGTGGCTGTTGAAACTGTGAAGCTGTCTTTAGAACTCTTTGATCACCAAGTTGGTGTTCAGCTTTTTCTTCATTTGTATTTTTGTATTTCTTTTGTTTATCAAGTGATGCAGATGCTCATATGATCTTGGGTGTTCAGTTGCTATCACTTTTCATTTTCCTCTAGTGGCTTGTCACACTTCTTCTGACAGGACTTTCCTATGATATTTACCTTCTTTTCTCTTCCTCTTCTTCCTTCTTTTCACCCTTCAAGGATTATACCCATGAGTATGCCTTTCTAACCTTTTCAACATCTGGCTTGTTGGTTGACGGGTTGGCCACTTCTGATAATAAATAAATATATATATATATATATATATAGTATATAGTAATAAACCTAAAAATAAGGAGATGTAAATAGTAATATTAAAATACAATTTTAGGCCTTTTATAATATTTAAACAATTGTTATTGTTAAAATATTTTAACAATAACAATTGTTTAAATATTTTACTGATTAAATTAATATATGGGAGAATTCTGTTATTTAAAGGTAAAAATATAGTTCTTTAAAATATAACTGCTTAAGACTTAATACTAAACAAATAACTATATAGCACTTTCTGCAGTTTAAATCATTCTCTTTCATCAACTACCAAACAATACTAATGTTTTCGATGTACATAGGCCCTCATCAGGTATTCTTTACCTTTTCTACATTTAAATTAAGATAACAATAGAACATTGGTAAAAATATTTTTTTAAGTTGCAATAAATTAATTTTTTTCTATTTTTTAAAAAATTTATGTAAATTGTTTTTGCAGTTAACGAATGGTTGTAACTGAAGAGGGCGCAATGCTGAAATGCATTTTAATTCCATGGTTAACTGCGTAGATTTATTTTTATTTTAACTTTATTGATTGTATTATGGGGTTTTAATTTTGTATTTGTTATTCGTTGCAAAGTAAAGATGTACAAGAGAGAGGCTGTCCAAAGAAAGGCCTAAAATTGTATTTTAATATATATTATATTATTATTTAACTTGCATTATTTTTCACTGCAAATATGTTTTTAATATTTTCTAATTGTAAAGCTTGATAATATATGTAAAATAAAAACTAATATACTGTGTAATAAAATAAAAATTACACATGTATTTGCATGATATGTTTTTTAAAATAGGTTTTTATATAAAATTATAAAAATTAAGGTCAAAAACTAAAATAACTAAAAATCAATTCAGTTTCATAGCATCTGAGAGGAAAGCCAGCCACTATTCAATGATTACATACATTGATGCTGCCAGTAATCATAATCTAGAATGACATATCTGGAAAATGGATATTAGTTCATTCTGTCTTGAGAAGAAGTTCTAGAAAGAACTAAAATTACTTACTTTCTGGGTGTGTAATTTTTATTTATTTATTTAATATTTGAAATCCATTGTGTTTTGTGTCAATTTTAACCATGATTTACCCAGCATAGATATCATAATGATATCATTGCAGCAACATGACATCATTGTGATAGGTATTGACAATAGATAGTACTAAATATTAAACAGTCAGTTAAGCCATATTTTATTTCTACACTGCAAACAATTAGCATCATCTATTAGCAATAATCTATATAATAAAAACTTTGTGTCTGTTCCTTTCAACGATCTCATTGGTTACAATAATCACATGATAGTTTACTACGTGATCTAGCCATTAGGTAATTAAGCAGTCTCATTGGATCATAATGGCACATGATCCCAATGAGACTAAGTTCACGAAGGTTCAGTTATTAAATAAATGATGAATATCAATTATTGTGCTGTATATTATTTCGTTAATGTATTGAACTTCAGATTTCATATTAAAAAATTTTTTAAGATTTTTGAATTTAATTTCTAATTTTCTATTGATTATAGCTTACATTATTTTATTTAGCCGTAATATGCTTAAGTTAGACTTTGATTAGGCTTAATGACCATGTGGTAGTGTGCTATTTTGTCTGTTCCTTTGAGCAATCTCATTGGGTTATAATAACCACATGATAGTCTTTACTATCTGATCAGTGTCATTGGATTATAACAGTCACGTGCAGTAATCACGTGATCCTTATAATCCAGTTACATAATTAATGCCGGATGTCGAGTACTTTGCTGTGTATTATTTCGGAAAACTACTAAAATCCATATTTTTTATTAAAATGTTATTGTTTTATTTTTAATGTGTAATCTATCGCTAATTTGCTAACTATTATATTACATTAATTGGCAAGATTCGAGATTACCTGTCGCGAATTTTCGCAGCGCTGTGCTTATTTACACTATGAATACAATGACCATCCGTCCTGTATTTCCGGGGACAATCCTGTATTTCAGCAGACTGTCCCCAAAATTTTTTTAACATAAAAATGTTTTGTATTTTATTTTTTAGTCCCGTATTTGCATAATATATATATATATATATTATATATTTTGCTTGAGGATGTTTCCAAGTAGTGTTCAATAACTTTCTTTTTCATTTCACGAATACTTTTCGTTGTTTTTCCCTAAATAATGTTATGATTTGACTATACATTATAAGCATTCATACACCCAGTGTCACAGTTGACAGAATATAAATTTTGCCAATAGGTGGCTATGTTACTATTGCAGATGCACACTAGCTAAAGTGGACATTGTCCATTAAAGTAAATGAAATAAATGAAATTACATGGGGGAAGCCATAACAGCCATTGTGGGGTATGTTAACGGGATGGTTATCATTTATAACATAGGTCTTATACTGCTCGATAATGATGGCTTCAGCCATTTTAATGTCTTCAGCTTATACCTCTGACGATGCGTGCTTGATTCCACTGGATAGTGACATCATACCAATAGCAGTGTTTGAGGAGCACTGCATTGAAAGTTGCTTTTCTTATGCTGTTTGGTGTTCTTTTAATCGAGTGTCTAAAGATCTCATAGTACTACAAACATAAACTTCTTATCTATGAAGATCATTATTATAGATGGGAATGATATATACCCTGGCCCGTTGGAGTGAGGGTATTGGTGGTTTAATGTTCTTTAAAGTATGGAAGATGGTATGCAGCTGACTATACGTTAAAAACTTATTACCCTTTAATAATGCCTTGTTTAAAGGCTCAATAGCTTTATGATATTGTACCATGTGTAAGTACGTCTTAATATGCTGTTGTGATGTCCAGGGGTGAAGGTAGTTTGCATGTATTTGTTGATGGATTTGTTAATATTATTTATGAATGTTGCATCATATTCATGCAGTATAGCTTGAGCTACTATGATATTATATTCAGCTTACTTAGCTAAATGGTCTGAGCAATGTGTGCACAGTCTTTGCAGCAGGTAGCAGAACGTAGCTACTTTGTATTTTTAAGGATCAAGTGACCACCTGAGAATGAAGATTGGTGTATAAGTCTCTTTTCTATACACAGTTGTTGAGAATTTTCTATCAAGTATGGTGATGTTTTTAGATGTCAATATAGTAAATAAAATAAATGAAATTATATGGGGGAAGCCATATAAGCCAGTGTTACTCTCCAATCAAGTTATCGAGGCAACTTAGGAAGTGAATTTCTGAGTTTGTGTTGAAGCAATAGTTTGTTAAGAGGTTTTCCCAAATGGGAATTTAGCAGTTAGTTATTTTCTTCTTTTAGTTTGCTCCTGATGGAGAGTGTTTTAGGGTGCTGGACTTTTGTTGGTCAACCTCTCCTTGATTTACCCAGTTCCGTTTTTCAACTGAGTTATCCTGGAGCAGACTGCTCTGTTGCCCCCAGGGGCATTTTGGACAGCTGGACCCGGATTTTCAGGCTGTTTCCTCCTGGTCAGAGGTTGAGAAACTAAATAAATGTGTGGGGTTGGGGTGTCTACCAGTGTTGCCAGATGTCCCTAATTCTGCAGGACATCCCGCTTTTTGAACAAAAATAGATTGTCCCATGCGACAGCTAAATTCACGAATTATTCAAAAATTTTGTTGTGTTTATAAAATTATTTTGTTGTGTTTATAAACTTACAAAGTTATTATTTTCAATAAAATTAAATTTTAATACTAGTTCCTCAATTAAATTCATTTTTTTAATCAAAAATTTTTCTCGATATTAGCGGTAAATACTTTAGAAATTATTGCTTATTTATGTAATAAAATAGCAATTATATGTATTTTACTATTTATATTAACAATAAATTAAATTTGAATGTTTATATATACTTTAAAATTAATAAAACCATAAAAATAAGTTGTTATTTATCTCATTGAATACATTTATTTTCGTTTTTTTTTTTATGAAATCACTGTTTCAATTTGCATATATATAACATCAAATCATGCAAGTATGATTTAAGTTTCTTTTGGACTGAGATAAATTGAGTCAGAAGTCAATGTCAAGATTCCATTATTGCATGACATGCACAATAAAATGAAATAACATTTCTGGGTAAATTTTAAAATAATAAATGGTAATCAGAAGTGCAAGGCTGCTTGTTAAAATTTCCAAATTTTAAATTAGGATATATCTTAAAAACTGCAGGATTCTAGAATGCAAGATTTTTGAGACTATATTGATATTATTATTTTCAATATTAAAATTAATAAATGATATATTTTACTTACTATTAATAATGAAACTCTTTGCAAAATATAAGCAACGAACCATAGAGCTTAATGCATCATCAGCTGAACGTGCCTCAACTTGTCTTTCTACAGGTTTTGAATCTGTTGCAATTACAGTTTGTGTAGGAGAATGAGTACCACCTGATGGTGCATCTAAATCTGTGACAGGAGACTGCTGAGGACTATTAATAATAATAATTCCATTAAAATTTGGAATTATTTAAGAGATTAAATATAATAAATAAATTATATAAGAGCAATACTTATTTATTCATTTAATATTTAATTATTTATTTAATATAAGAGCAATACCTATTATTATTAACTGCTGACTCATTATTTTTCATTAAAAAATATTTTTCTAATGGAGAAATGCAAATAGAATTTTATCAATTGAGATTATATATAATAACGTATACACTGATAACATAATTCAAAAAAAAAAAAAAAATTTTTTAATAAAAAGGTTAAAAAGAACTGTAAAAAATATATGTCCCTCAAAAAAAAAAAAATTTTTTTAACTAAGTTATAAGCTAATGCCAAAAATTTAAATAAATGAAAGAAAAAAATAGTATATTTTTCATACACATTACTAGGAAAAATTATTACTGTTTTAATACTAGTTTGAAATAGTTTAAATAAAAATTACAAGACTATAAACAGGATTTATTGAAAAGTGTTTTAATTAAAAGAATAATATTTTCAATTCCTAAGTACTGTATGGAAATAGTGTGCCAAACAATTAAGTGTGCACATAGTAGATTGACAAGTCTAAGAAATGTTCTCATTGGATTTTATTAATACTATGTTCAAATGCATAGTGCATTTTTGCAATTTTATTTGATTTTTTAACTAACCTGTAAACTACTAATTTTAGTCCTAAGAGATTATACACTTATATAATAGTAGAGTGAATATAATGCAATCATAATTTCAATTTATATAAATTTTAAATAATGAGAGCTGGAACACAGTACAAAAAACAAGATCATGATTAATGAAACAACTCTCACATAGCTGATGCAATCATTGAATGCAAACATTATCCACAATATTTAGCTTTTACATACAATATATAGAAATTATACCACCACCACTGTTTGATGAAGTTTTCATTTTTATTTTTTAACCCCATGTAAATAAGTTCTGTAAAATAAAAATAAGAAATAATTTCATTATTTCTTATTTTTTATTTTGTATTTGATGTTTACTATGCCTTTTTTTAATGAAAACTTTTATTAATTTTTATTTTAATCTACTTTGCAAAAACTTGTCCTAATTACAATATACTGAACTTCAAATATATCATTTGTAATGAAAATTATAAAAGTTTAAAATATTATTTAAAAAATTACAATAATTCTGATAAACTTTATAAGTAATAAAATGCAATTACAGGGCTAATCCTTGACTTAAAATCACTCATACTTATGACAGTAATTTAATCAGTAAATTCCGTGACTGGTCAATATATTCCATGGATTAAAGTCTCTGATCAAATGGTCTGAGATAAGATAGATGTTCCTTTATGTTTATTAACACTATGTATTGGGTTGGCCAAAAAGTTTGTTTGGCTTCTTTAAAATGACTCTAGTAGCACTTAGTTGTCTTTAGCTTCATTCAAAGCTATTTTGTTAGATTGTATTGGACAACTGTCATACCAGTCTGAATTTTAAAAAACTTATCAAAATTAGTGAATTTTTGTGTAGCCATTTTAATATTGGAGATGGAAGAAAATAAGCAACATTTTTGGCATATCATGCTTTAATATTTCAAGAAAGGTAAAAATGCAACTAAAACACAAAAAAAGATTTATGCAGTTTATGGAGAAGGTGCTGTGACTGATCAAAATGTTGAAAGTGGTTTCTAAAGTTTTGTTCTAGAGATTTCTAGTTGGATGATGTTCTATGATTAGGTAGACTATTTGAGGTTGATAGTGATCAAACTGAATAATCAAAATTTTACCATGTAAGAGAGCCAATACACTCAAAATATCCAAATCAAATGTTGAAATCATTTGCATATGTTTGGTTATATTAATTGCTTTGGTATTTGAGTTCCGTATAAGTGAAAAAAAACCTTCTTGACTATATTTCCACATGCAATTCTCTACTTAAATGTAATGAAAACATTTCATTTTTAAAACAAATTATGACAAGCAATAAAAAGTGGATACTTTCAAATAATGTGAAATGGAAGATATTGTGAGGCAAGAGAAATGAACAAACACCAATCACATCAAAGGCCAGTTGTCACCCAAAAGAAGTGATGATGTGTATGTGGTGGGATTGGAAGGGCGTCCTCTATTATGAGTTCCGTCTGGAAAATCAAACAAATAATTCCAACAAGTATTCTCCCAATTAAACCAAATGATAATAGCACTTGATGAAAAGTGTCTGGAATTAGTCAACAGAAAATGCATAATCTTCTATTAGGATAATGCAAGACTGCATGTTTCTTTGATGACCAGACAAAAACTGTTACAGTTTGACTAGGAAGTTTTGATTCATCCATTGTATTCACCAGTCACTGCACTTTCAGATTTCCATTTATTTCAATCTTTACAAAATTCTCTTAATGAAAAAGATTTCAAGTCCCTGGAAGACTACAAAAGGCACCTGGAACAGTTCTTTGCTCAAAAAGATAAGTTTTAGGAAGATGGAATTATGAAATTGCCTGAAAGATAGCAAAGAGTAGTAGAACAAAACTGTGAATACATTGTTCAATAAAGTTATTGGTGAAAATGAAAAATGTCTCTTTTATTTTACATAAAAACCGAACAAACTTTTTGGTTAACCCAATATAATATTCTAGTAAACTTCAGTAGTCAGAAATCCATAATTTTGGCATTTACAACCTACAGACAGGTTGATTTGTGACTTATGACAATAGGGTTCAAATCAAATCCCGTCATAAGTAAAGGACTATCTGTGCATTATTTTTCAATTTAATATTACTGGTAACATATATTTCAGTCATATTAGCTCTAGTAAAATAATAAAAAATA
Source organism: Olivierus martensii (assembly GCA_000484575.1). NCBI lineage: Eukaryota > Metazoa > Arthropoda > Arachnida > Scorpiones > Buthidae > Olivierus > Olivierus martensii. The sequence continues at coordinate 17,373 of AYEL01086570.1, forward strand.
AAGTGTATTTTTAGCAGAAAAACAAAAATCTCAATGGTGAAAAAGCTTTAATTCTTATTATTTTTAATTCAGTGTAACATAAGTTATGAATACTCTATCATCATTAGCTAATTCAAATGTAAATAAAACATACTAAAAAAGCTTTATTCAATAATACAGGGTGTTTACAACTTTGCAAGCATGCAGAGATTTATTCAGTAGATTTTCAGAATAGGTTACTGCATTAATTTATAGTAATATATATCAAATTTTGCAAATTTACTAAATTCTGTAACCAGAAGCAGTGGCAGAATTCAGTAACCTACTACTGAATTCTGCTACTGCAAGCGTGAGAGAATTGTAATTCAAATTGGCTACTTTTACAGGAATGGAACATGTTTTGGTTTGAAGAAACAAAATCTGTGACAACTGTCCAAATGAAAATTTCACACCAAGCATGGCAAAAAACAATTGGCATCAGAATATTGTTAGACTGGTTCTTCTGTGAGGAGTTAACTTGGACCTGTCCTATTTTTATTTTATTATGCACTCTATTATTTATTTATCGTTATTTTCTTATATGCTAACGTATTATATTTTAGTTGAAGAGTTAACTTACTTCCCACGTTCTCCGCCTCCGTCGTTGGCAATCACGTGACACGGGATCGGAACCCGTATCCGGAAGAGCTATCCCGGTTAATAATGTCGTATCTACATAATAATTACCACTGAACTGATATGTGAAAATAAGAATGATCCGTATCAGTAATTTTGTTCGATATATAAATTAATTGTAAAGATAATGACATAAATGAAATACTCTGTAAACTAACAACTTTAAACTTGTTACGTATAAGTATGTAAATGAGCGAGTGCGACGGTGTTCGTCACTCGAGAGTATAAAAGACGACGCAACCGACACGTTGTTGAGGTGTTGTTTGGTAACGAGAGGTGTTGCATTGACGTAAGATTGGTTAAGTGACTTTGGAGTTCTTGTAGAGATCGACTATTGTTTGAAGTTTGTATCGGACGTGGAGGTATTAGAAGTTAAGTAGTATTTAAGGTTCTTTTTCGTGGTGAATAATTGATTGTTGAGATATTTGAATTGGATTAAACAAGTTTTGTTTAACACTTGTTTGTGGCTTTATTAGAGTTTCAATAAAGCATTTATTAACACTTTTGTAAGTGTTTGAGTCTAATAAATTTTATATTTTTTCATTATCTAACTTGTTTTGAGAATTTCTTTAAATTATTAGTTAAGTTCTAACATCGTTGTTTTTTGTTCTAGTCTAACACTTAATCGGCACTTCTAGTTATAAGTTCCGATTACCGTTTTCGTTTAGAAGTTACATTGTGTTAGATTGTTTTGTAGTTAATTAGTATTAAGTTAGAACTTAGTTTAAGACCTGAGCTCAGGCCGAACTCTGGATTGCAGAGTCGCTAGAACCGTTAGGCTTAGTTAATAATTAATAATATCGACATTCGTTCTAATCCGCGACTTTGCACTTCATAGTTCACCATATCAAATTCATAGGTCATCCATGTGTTTTTTATGCTATCATGGAGCAAGTGAAGGAGAGTTTTCTTTGGAGTTCTACAAAAACAATGTGACAAGTGTCTCAAGAAACTAGTATTCTACATGTGACCATTTGGCATGTGTTAAAAAGTTTGAATTTGAAACCATATAGGTTTATCATGATTCAAACCATCACTGACCAGATAAAAAGAATCATCAGGAATTTTGTGCAGAAATGTTCATCGGATTGAAGTGAACAAGTCATTACTCCATCATATCATCTTTAGTGATGAGTAAACATTTCGTGTCAGTGGGAAGAACAACACACACACCTACAGAATTTGGGGTAGCAAGAATCCACATACATTTGTGGAACATGTTTGCAACAGTCCAAAAATGAACATTTCAACATGCAACATGTTTCCAAAAATGAATATTTTTTTGTCTCTTAAGCAAAGTGAAAGTGTATGGTCCTTTCTTTTTTTCTAAAGAAAACCATCAATGAATTTGTGTATCTGGAAATGTTGAGAAATTCTTTTTCCACAGTTAGACAAAGATGACCAAAAAGAAATCATTCTCTTTAAGCAAGATAGTGCACTGCCTTATGGAAGCCCAGGATTTTCTAGATGCCCACTGAAAGAAAAGCATTTAAAAACAGTTTTATAAAAATAAAAATTTTTTTAATAGAAAAACTTTAGAACACTTCAGTCAAACTAATAACAATCTTCAGCTATTATACAGAATACAAAAATATAAATATATAAAGAATATTCTAAGAAAAGAAAAAATTAAAAAATTTTTCTTTTTTAAATATTGGAAAATGTGTGCTTTTATGGTAACAGATGACAAGTATTTTAGCCATCAATTATAGAAAATCTAGTAATATTAAAGATAAATTTTAAATATTTTAATTACTCTATTTCCAAGCAGATGAGGCATTATCTCCTGGATGGTCATTGATAACATTTTTTGAATAGGACATTTTTAGGATTTGTAATGCTTCCACAAAATCAATAAAAACACATTTTGTAAAATTTTTTAACTGATGGTTTCCATTATTTACAAGATCAATGGATAATCATTCTTTGGTAAAATTTAATGCATCTTTTTCCATTATAACTTTAAATAAGAAACAAAATAAATATATATTATTATTATTAAGATCGGAAGAGCGTTTAAATAAGAAACAAAATAAATATATATTATTATTATTATTAATAATAATGTAAAATTCTGATTTGAATAATAATATATGCAACATAATGGATTAAGTTCTTTCCGTGAACCAAAACAAATTAAACAATAAAAAACCATAAGCACTAAAAGCAGTAAATAAAACAGTTTTATTTACTGCTTTTAGTGCTTATGGTTTTTTATTGCCTTATAAATGAGAAGATAAGCAGTTGTTTTAAGTTTTAAAAAATTACAAATTAAACATTTACACAATTGATTTTTATGAAAAATTACATTTTAATGTGCAGTCAGTCCAGTTTAATCTCATCTTAAGTTAACATCATTTTGCTCTTATATTATGAACAAAAACTAAATTCATTAATTAGAAAATCAAAAGCTTTTAATAATGTCATGTAATAGAATAAAGTCTGATTTTACATTTCTCTGTTTAAGAGATAGAAGATAACTTATTTAAAAAAAAAAAAAAAAAAAAAAAAATTCTTTTACCCTCCAAAGAATATGAAATATGATATTTAATATTCGATATTTTGCCGTAACTTAAACATATCCCTATATCTACTATACCCTCAAATTTTATACAGTATTCTCCTTAAATTATCTTTTTACTTTAGCTACATGGACTGACAGTTATTAATATATAATTCTTTCTGACTTAATAGCATCTTAATAAATGCTATTAAACTTTTAATCCATAAGATCTATAGTTTCAATTACTATAATACATGTTATTATTCATAAATTTTTTGAAAATTTGCAATATTTATATAAATTGTGATAGTTTCTTTATTTTTTAAGTTATCTTGTTGAAAGTTTTGAAATGTTTTTCATTTATCATGTTTTCTGAGAGTCTGTAAAAAGATTTCAAATTTTGGCCCAGCAAAAGAATTTATTTCTCTATATTTCATTTTATAAAATCATTAATCTTCATTAAAATTGAAAACCAGCTTAAGTATTTTAAAGAATATATTCATTTTCTTTAACTGATACTAATTTTTTATTTTATTTAAAAAAAAATTACTTTTTGTATCATTTGTTTGCATTCTACTGAATTGCAACATCTGCCATTTTCTTAACCAATAATCCTTTATTTTTCTTCTAACACACCTCTATGTTTAGACTAATATTTAACAGAATGGGAAGAGTTTTTAACATAAATACTACACAACTCTACATAATGAGTTACTGAGAGAAAACACTCTGTCCACATCCATTTGTTTTCTATGCTTTCAGTCTATTATCATATCAGAAAAATCATTTCAATTTACAATATAAAAATGCAATAACAATTCAAATTTTATAAAGTTAAAAAATAAAAACTATATTTTTGTGTTTAATTTTAATTTATAAACCATTTATCACCGATCCTTTGTTCTATTTATGTACAGTTGAAACTGTGACTTGATACTAAGAGTACTTTGAAATCAAGTAATTGATGGTTAAACAGTGGTAAACAGCAATAAATATACAGATATCTTACAAAAATTCATTTAGACTTTTAAAATTTTTTATTTTTCTTATATATGATGAGAAAATCAATCTAATAATAAATTTTGAAATAAAAAAATATTTTCAGAATATTAAATAAAATCAACTAATCAAATAGAATTCTAATAGAAAATCATGGATAAGGAAGGATTTTTCAACATTAATTATATGTATAAAACTCCCAATATTCATTATTATTACTTCCCCTTAATAATTTGCACATTAATTAAAAAAAAGTATAATGAAAATTCACTTAATAACAGCAAATGAAAGTAATAATAATTACTTTCATTTGCTGTTATTAAGTGAATTTTCATTATACTTTTTTTTTTGGTAAAAGTAAAAATACTAAAGTAAAAGTTTCAGATGAGAAAAATTACCCCTCTAGAACAATTATAAATAAAACATTAACAATTAGCAATATGATATTAGGAGCATAACTTTCTTTCCATAGCCTTCGATGTTTAAAAAAATTTACATAAAACTACAATTCTAGTCTTGCATTAGAAAAGTGTTAAGATGTTATTAAGCCAGAAAGAACTCCTTTATTTAAAAAAGTGGACATAAAATAGTTAATAATAATGAAAAATTAAACCTTAAACAATTATATTATAAACTGAAATAAAACTTTTTTTTGAATTTTCATTATTAAAGAATATCAAGATGCAATTATATAATGTACGTGAAGAATTTTACCTCACATATTGAATTGAATAGACTTATTGAATGGAATTGTTTTTAGAACTGATATTTATAAAATATTTCTAAATTTAGTAATCATATGATAAGTTTAGTGAAATTATAAAAAATATGATATTAAATCAAACAAGTTATAATATCTGCTTATTTTTAAAATAAATCTTAACAGATATTTTGTTTTTTTAATTCAGAGAGATTTTAATGCTGTGAAATTAAATTTTGTATGAATTCAAGTTAATGATTCATGTTAAATATTGTTTGTTCTCTGTATACAAAAAGCCAAAAGAATAGCAATAAAAACAAAATTTTATTAATTCATTACTATTCTTTTTTGTATATGAAGTCATATCGAAAAAACTCTGCACAGGAAAAGATTTTAAATAGGAATGTTTCCAGCCTTTCATATGGCCATCTTCACCTATATAGTGCAGTATACTGCATAATTAAATATGGTCTTGTGGAAAAATATTATTATTCAAAATTTTTTCCAGCACAAGGCTATTATTTTTTATACCACAAATTTTTCTAACAAAAATATTTTCAGTTAATTATAGTCTTTCTCAATTCTACCAAATCAAAATAAAAATTACTATCCATACTTTAACTGCTTTCACTTCTATTAACTATATTTTAAGTTATGTAATTTTTAAATGTTTAAATACAAACTATTAGAATGTTAGAACATCTAATTTGAATTGAAAAAGCAAGGATGTTCTAGAATAATGTTGTTATTATAGGATTCTCTTGATTTGATTAAGTTAAGTAGTGTGTACCTGAAGAGGGTGCCTATGCATCAAAAACGATCTTATTTAAGTTAATAAAAGAATAAGTTTAATTCTTTACTGCAAACAGTGCTGTATTATTATGACTATAGTCAAAATAAAAATGTTATTAAAAAAATTAGCTCAAATACATATTATTTGAATAAAAGATTTTAATTTGCATTTTTGACCCTTCTTTGAGATCATCATCAGTTCTATGATTATATGTTACATACTAACATTTACCTAAATAGAATGCTAACAACTCCCCATCTACATCCACATAATAAAAATGAATATTTTCTATGATAATTCAGAATGTAAATAAACATCAGAGAGTACCTTATCTAAGTAGAGCTTTGTTTTTCAATAAATATTATAAACATTAAAATTGCAAATATGTCTTTTTCATTTCCTGTTTTATCATCAAGAGTGTTCTTCCTTTCATCTATTTCAATACTTTTTAAAAGAGAAAATTCTGTACTATACTGTATGTATACAGTAACAAAGCTGAATAATAGTAATGTTAAATAGCTAACAGCAAAAAGCCCATCTTTCTGGTGTTTCACCCCTTCAAAGCCAAGTGACTGTTCTTGGACTGCTCCTCGTCTGGTTTTACTAACTGAAAATTAACATTAATCTGTTAATTGACATCATAAAAGGGGACGGACATTTGTTAGTAAGACTGGTCTATGCTTACAACTCGCATTAATTGAATATTTGCTTGCACTAACTGAAAAACAGTATCATGTTTGTAAGTCGCACTAACTGAATATCGCATTACTCATACTTGCACTAATTGAGGCCTACTTGTATACTCTTTTCCAGTTTTCCTAAGTCTAACCTGCACAGACTTCTCTTTCTGGCTACTATCAGTCATCTCATGTTAAAATATAATTGTATTGTTCTTTGTTAGAAATTCTAAGATATAAGAGGTGAAAATATGCATTAACATGCTACCAAATATATAAATATCTAAAGATGTCATCTCAATGATTCAAAAAAATAAAGCAGTGATATCAAATCATTACTACTACTTTTGTTTAATGCTTTTTTTAGGATTCTATTCACACCTGAATGTTTATACTATAGGTATTGTACTTAAGTGATCATGATTCATTTTCTGTTCTACAATTTTATGCAAATGTCAATACATTTCTAAATTTTGTGGCTATATTATGATTATAATACTGGATTTATCATCTGTAAAGCAAATTGTGAATTTTCAATTTTTTCTAAATCATATATCTCCTAGAAAATGTAAATGGAAAGCATATAAGACAAGAACTAGGTGTATTTATTAATTTTATTTAAAAAACTATAAATCAATATATTATATTTAAGCAGTTACAATATCTAAATAATGTTCAGATAGATATTAACTTTATTTGCATAGTTTGAAGCTTCTATAGTTTATTTTATATGCTAAAAATTACAAATTAAACATATAAAATATATGTAATAATCACTCATTTATAACATATAAAGCAAGTTCCAAAACTTTTAGGCATTGAATCTTTATATAGTTTAAAACTTTTGCAATTTGATTTATATATCTGTACCTCAGAGGCATATGACACTTAAGAACAATTTTTTAAAATTGAACATAGTGTCATATGTCTCCAAGATACAGATATTAGAAACCATTTATTTATAATTAATATGCAATTTTTTGTATATAAAACAAATTTTTGAAGTTACATAAAAGATACTATCTGATCATCATTTAGATAAAATCTTTTTAATTAATGCTACATTAAATAAAGAGATTGTATATTTAAATATAATTTTTATAATAAAATGTAATATATGTGTAATTTTCATTTAAAATATAAGAAATTGCCATATTCAAAATAATTTCTGTAAAATTGAAGGTAATCCAATCCAATAAATATCATAATATATATCAAATTGGGTAAACCTAGTGCTAAATTTTTAAAAATTTATATTCAGTTGTTAATGCTACAGATATTCAAAGTTTCAATGTTAATGACATGCAATTATGTATTTTATAACAACTTTTAATATAACATGAAATCATATGATAGGTTCCAACAAAATATAATATTATGTACTTGATGATCTAATGATTATCTCTTCACATTTTCCTCTCTCACTCTATTTCAAATGATTAAAACCATGATGAATTCTAGTACTGTATAAAGAAAACCTACTTGCTAACTATATAAATAAGTTTAAAAATCTAAGCTCAACAATGCTAGCAAAATAGATTTACATATCCATTTCAACCTTTAGTCTGAAAACGTCCTTATAATTTAATTCCTATACTAATTTAACATATTTTCACAGCTTTCCCATTTATCTAATTGTCATTGAAGCAGTGTCCTTAAAGATTTACCAATATTTGAACCAGTACATTCTTATATACAGCCATTCCAAAATGGATAGCTATGTATAATAAAGTACTGGTTCAAATTTTTTTTTCTGTAACTTATTACAAAAAATTTATGTAGTTTTGCAATACATTACTAACAATTTTTTTTTGCATTATTTAATGTAAATTTATAAATTCTCACTTTTTTCCCATCCTTCAAAATCTCCTCTCTTTACTTTAATCCATAAAAAAACAGGGAAAATTTAATATTTCTTGGAATAAGATAATTAATAACTTATAAATGTATTAAATGTATTTTATTGTAGATCTCTATATAAAAATGAAAATAATGAATTCCATAACAAGCAGTTTAAAATAAATTATTTTCTGATATGTTCTTGATTATGAAATGATTAAAGATATGATATTAAATCAAGATCTATCATTAAAATCATCTTCAATGACAATCTATATGATGAATATCATAGAAATGTATTAAATACTTCTATAGTTTATGACATATTTTACAAAAAAAATCCCAGAAAATTGAATATTTACCATTTTTAAATGGACAAATACAGGTTAATTTTAAACTTATTTCACTACCTATAACTTAACAATTCAATAATGCAATTTTACACCATAATATTTTGCAAAAATGGTTATGATACTAATATAACAATATAGCCATTCTCCGACTTTTATAAAACAGTTATTTTTTTCAAAGCTTTATGCTCCAAAAACTTGGCCAAAGTTCAAATAAGTTGGAAAAATAATTTTTTAATAAAATTTCTGGATTAAAAACTCCTGGGCTAAGTGATTACAATGATTGCACTAATACAATGTTTGATTCCATATTATTTCCTGACTGAAAATGAGAGAACCTCAAATGGAATGATATCATACCTGTAAAACAGTACTAAAATCAACAGACAATGCACAAAAATACAAATAAATCAAATATGTTGTTTCAATATTATGAATCAGCATATCTGAACTTTTATCTATAAATACAATAGCTATTTATGTTATATATCTGAAAAAATTAAAAAAAATTATGGAAAATATTTTATGTAAAGTCAAATTTATATAAATTACATATTATGTAAGTTGGGGAATGGTTGTACTTAACAATTTGATAACTCATGAATCTGTAATGTGAGTTGCATATACAATACTTAAAAATTCAAAATTTTATTAAAAATATGATTATTTTTACCACCATTATTTATGGTCAAATGTAACTAGTCTCCCACACAGACACTGCTAACTTGTTTCGCTATTGATAGAGCATTCTGCTCTGTTTTCATCTCTTATATTTTAATTTCTTTAAAATGATTTTATATATAAAAGAAATCTAGTTCATAGTTTTTTTTTATAATTCTTTCTTTTTTGAGCAACATCTGTAAGAAGGGTGTGACATTTGATACACCTCCTTTCCTCTTTGCTGAAGTAATATTCATCAAATTTTTTATATAATTTATACAGTTTAATTCCATCATTGTTATACATATAGTTATATTTATGTAATTATAGTAATTAATTTTCTATTTATAGTTTTTTTATGAAATTTTATTATAATATCTGTCTAAATTTGAAATTAAAATTTTGTTTGAATAAATTCTTACTTTGTTTGAATTAAAGAAAAAATTGAGAATGAAATAATAAACATTATAGATTAGAAATAATTTGAGAAATATATTGTAGTAGTTTTAGAAGTATCATTAACTAAATATGATTTTATAAAGTCTCTTTATTTTAGAAAGAAAATTATAGGTGTATTGTATATAGGTAACCTTCAATTTATGCCTGGACTAAGTTCTGCCTTATTAGTTCATAATAAAAAACTTCATAATTTGAGATAAAATTACTATAGAATATAATATGTTCCAAAAAGAAAAATTCCATAAACTGGCTAATTACATTAATTTTTGACACAAATACACACAAAAATGAGGACATTTATTGATGAAAAATACAGTACAGCTGTAAGTATAATGTAATTAAAATCCTTGGTTGAAACTCCTTTGTGACAAAGTACACTAACAACCTGCAGTGATAGTAAATACTTTCATATTTCTTTTTCTTGCTGAGTTGATATGGAGGTTATGGTCAAAGTCTTATACTTCGATTCTTGTGTTTCAGTTTGAAATGCTTTCTTAAAAAACTAAGTCAATGTTGACTGCTGGGAAATTCTATTTTGTATCTGCAAGAGTTTATAGTAGGGTTTGAGCAGGACATTGACTACTCTGTAGATTGTGGAAGCATACTCCCAAGTGGGATCATTATCGGAGAAGTTATTCAAAACTTCATGCATTTTGGAAAGATTTTTATAAAAATTTTTTCAGCAATTCTCCAATAGATTCAGATTCTTTTACGTCTTCCTCTTCTGGTGCCTGTTCTAATAGTAAAAACAACTCCTCAAGGTCTTCTTTTGATAGTAGTGCAGCATGACTTTCAAGCAATTCAGTAATATCCAGAGCATCAACATTGTCAATGCCGAGATATTCAGCTATGTTTGTGATTTCATCTACCACATTTGATAATTGCTGTCTCAATCTCTGTGTCCAAAACTGCATCTAGCTATAACTTTTGCCAAATGCTGTTAATACATAACTGACTCACTTCTTCCCAGAAAGATATGATGTTGGTGATGCTTTCAAAATATGGTACAACTTCCAATATTTCTTCACCATCATTGATGTTTCAGTTGCTTCTATCATACTTTTAAGAGTTGTTTGCAGATAATATGCCTTAAAGTAGTGGTCTCCAAAGTGGGGTACGCGAGATGATACCTGGGGATACAATGAAAAACAAATTTTTATATATTGTTTGTAGACTCTACAAGCTGCTAGATCACAGAGTATTAAAACTAAATCCTTCTTTCCGTATTTTTTAAATTTATTCCATATTTTCTGAATTCATCTATAAAAATAAATTAATATATTTTCAACATATAGTATTGTATAACAATATAATAGAAAAAAAAAGTTGAAATTCTGGAAACTATACCAGATCAGTAAATAAATTAAAAAATTAATTTAATATTTAAAAAATAATTTTTTGAGTCTTCCCAAAAAAACAAAAATTCTGCAACATAAGTTATATTTAAAATTTCTGTATTTTAAATAGTAAAAGCTTCACTATTTCTGGAAGTAATATGAAATATATGAATATGAGTAAAACCATTTATTTAATCGACCTCTTAGATTCTATTTGAGGGTCGATATTGACCACTTTGGGGACTCCTGATTTAGATGATTATATTTCTAATGCTTTTGACATACATAATTTCTATACCCTAGTAATAACTTCTATGCACAGCTGCCGCTCTTCAAACTATTACTTTGTCTATTTTAAATTTCAGCTGTTGCAGACTCTCCGGCTCAGAAGTGCATAAAATCCGGGAATTTTCAAATGGACTAATTAGGCATTTTCGATTAATTATAAGTTTCTAGTAATTACGTTTTGCTGTAATATATATTTAATATTTTCATTTTCTGTGAATTGAAACACAATTGTTTTCAACTATAATCTCCCATAAGCCTGAAATAGTCTTTTCTGTTCTAATTTTATGTTATTATATAAATAGTCTTGTTTGAATTTGAATGATATTTTAAATGGAACTAATGTTCTATAATTATCTTCTTTATATACATTTAAATGTACGTTAAAAGCTGAGAAAGTCGTAAATCTAAATAGTCGAAAAACGTTATTTTAAATAAAAGCGTTATTATACTTTTTTTGTCTAGAGTGTTGATGCTTCGTTTATAACTATAATGAGAGCTAATTATCACTGATAGAAGCTATTCTATTTTTAAATTAGACATTATGTAAATATTGCTGAAACTTGAAAATAAGAGAAACTCATTTTTCCTTTTATAGTACTTCAATTTGTAACTTAACACTTTATATATAAAAAAAAAAATTTTGTTACACACACACACACACACACACACACACACACACACACACACACACACACACACACACACACACACACACACACGTACGTTTTGGATAATGTAAGATAGTGCAAAATAGGGTAGATACTAATTATATTCTTCCATATTAAAAAGGCATGATTTAATTAATTTTTTAAAAATTCACTTATACAGTAGGTGATCAGTTAATGAACAGTTTGGATAACGAACAAATCGGATAACAAACACTTAATACAGACGACAGTAATTGTAAAGCAGAATGTTGTTTTTATACAGTAGTGGAAAACATTATTGCATCATCCTGTAAGTTTGTCGGAATTTAGAAATACATAAGAATTATTACATCAGAACCGTAAATTAGATAAATACTAGAGAAATATTATGTAAACTATCTGCTATCCACCTAAAAAAAAGATCATGTGCCCACCACGCTGAAAAATTTTTTGAATGTGCACTTGCTTTCAAAAAGGTTGGCCACTGCTGCTTTACAGATTTCTTCTGATTGGGTTTGGCTGTGAACCTATGAGCTCCAGCCATTATTTTATGACTTAGCCCATCATGGAATTGGCATGATTAGTCAAATGAATATGCTTTCTGTTTCAATCCTAAGAACTAGGAATCAAATCCATTTCCCATCTGGAAAATACACACACACACACACACACACACACGTACGTTTTGGATGCATTATTGCATCATCCTGTAAGTTTGTCGGAATTTAGAAATACATGAGAATTATTACATCAGAACCGTAAATTAGATAAATACTAGAGAAATATTATGTAAACTAGGTAAATACTAGGAATGTATTTCGTTATTTTTCGGACTGTAAAAATCTAATTAGTTTATTTGAGTTCATTTTTCAAACTGTTAAAATAATAATTGAGCAATAGGCCATTTGACTCATAATTCACTAATGCAATATCCAGTTGTGATTTGTTTGATACAATAAATATTTTTTGTTATTTGAATTGCACGCTATTGTTGAACATCGCCAGTGTTACAATATTTCGACATACCATGGCTAGATAGCTGAATATGCTACTTATGGAACGATGATGCAATAATTTTTTTCATTAGTGTATATGTAAGATTTTCAGAAGACAAATCATGAATATTTTGTCCTAAAAAAAGACCAATGAGCTTAAGTTTGTAAAAGACTATAATGTTATGCCATAAAACAAAATTGTTTTATGGCATAACATTATAGTCACAAAATTGTTTGATTCGTTCCCGAGCACTAACATAGTTTTGTTTTATGCATTATAACATTATTGTCACAAAATTGTTTGATTCGTTCCCGAGCACTAACATAGCACTGAGAACAGCAGTGATTAAAAAAATCTGTAATTTAAGAAACAGATGTGGAATGATATTATTCCAATGAAATTAATAAAACAAAATACAGTGATACCTCGGATCACGAACGTCTCGGTTCACGAACAAATCGGTCTACGAACACCATTTGCGAACAAATTTTGCTTCGCTTTACGAACGATGCTTCGGTTCACGAACACACACGCAC
>AYEL01086572.1:0-31587 GCA_000484575.1 Olivierus martensii
TGTTAATTAAAGCTTTATTTAAACTAAATAAAGCACAATGAAATAAACAACAAAACTTATTTAATCCAATTCAAATATCCAAAATCCATAAGAAACAAACCTTAAATAATACTAAATTCTACTACCTCCACTTCCGATACAAACTTCAAATAATAGTCTAGTCGCTCCTTACAAGAAACTCAATAGTGACGTCACTTTCACCAATTCTACGTCTGGAAATTCAGCACCTCTCGTTATCAAACAGCACCTCACACTGGGGTCCTGCGGCGGGCCTGCATACGGACTCGGACCACCCGGCGGACTCGTTCGTCTCACTTTCGGCTCCTTCATCATGCGCTTTTGTTTTCGGGGGACAAGTTCACAACATAACCCCATTCGGGATCGGGAAAAAAATAAAAAATAGATTATAATTGCTCCCTGTGGGTATGGGGTTATAATATATCCACCGTCTGACCCCATATCCATAAACAATATCACGTTATTTAGAATATTTTTTGTCCCTTTCCGTACCTTCATCGTTTTTCATCACGTCAAGTATGGCCATCCTGATTGTCACGTCACAAATTTTTAAAACCTGTTCCCCTTAATTTCTTTTCTTTGATTTTATGTAATGTATATACAGTATTGAAAAACGATACATATATTTTAAAATATTTTTTCTTCATACAATATTTAATTACATAAAGTTTGACAAACACGGGCCCCCTCAAGCGCGGGGCCCGATTGGGTGCAATCGGCTTAAATCCGGCACTGCTACCCACAGGGGGATAAATCATTGTTTTAAATCTGACTCTCTTTTATATGTGGGTGGAAAAAATGTCTTCAATCCTATCTGCGGCGCAGGCGCATCTCACAATTTACGTACAGAAGCGAGAAACAGGTCTATTCCTGTTACATATGAATATGCTTGTTAAATCCGGTCAGCAGTACATCTCAAAATATAGGAATACCCAGAAGCCTGTCTATTCGTGTTGTATTTGATTTACTACTCATTTACTTTCTAGATTCAAGAAATCGAAATATATTTTTGTGGGTTGTGTTTATTTTTTTCCGCTCTAGTTCAGGCGGTTTTGCCGCTCCTAAATTTTGCCGCTGTTTATTTTTTTCCGCTCTAGTTCAGGCGGTTTTGCCGCCGTAGGCAATCGCCTACCTTGCCTATCGCCGGGAAGATACTGATTTTAATTTAAAAAATGTGTATGTCACTATACATTATATATATATTTATATACACACTATATATGAGGCTCTACAACCATAAAAAATTTTTCATTTAATAACTCATTCTGGAATTCCCCAACTGCTATAGATAGAAATGTCTGACACATAATCCAACAACTACTTAATCGCGAATTTAAAACAATTATTGTTAATCTCAAACGATATACTTCATAATAATTTTTAACAAACCAACAAGAAAGAACAATAATTTCTGCATAGTCATCATATTATAATAGTCATTTATTGGATTATTTATAACACTGTATTCGTAAATTCTTGATGGTGTTAATCAGATACATTACTTTAATTTTTCAATTATGAAATAAATTCAAAAAGCAAAGAAGTATTCTCACTTACTGTGTTAATTGCAAAATAATTTTAGAAAAAACTCTCATGAATTATTCGAATAATATTTCATATAGACAGAAAAAAGATAATTTAATATTTATTAACTGCTGCCGCCATCTAGGGAAAACATTTTGCAATAATTCTATAAATTTAATTTATAAATAAGCATTTAATTTAAAATTAAATTGGCAAGTAATGATAAAAATAGTTCAGTACTTGTACAACTCTATAAAGTAGTTAAATGTGGATTACTTATTATATATATTTAAGTATTTTTATTTACATATAATTTGCTAAATAATTGTTGTTGTAAGATAAAATAAAAAAAATATTATTTTGTTTATTTTAAAACATATTTTGAAAGCGAAAATTTCAGAAATGATTTGAAAATATTTGAACAACTATCGATTTAATGAAGGAAAAAAATAATTTTTTATCATCAATTTTTATTGCTTTCTAGTGAGAAATTTTTGCATTAATTCAATCAATACGATTTATAAATATTTCGATTTGTCAAAATTAGGGAAAAATAATAATACAGTGGTACCTCGCAATTCGACAGTCTCGAAATTCATCATTTGAATTTCGCGGTATGGCGCAGGCGCATACATTGAATGGGATGACGTCATTTGTTATTTGTCAATTTTTATAGGGTTGCTTTGTTGTTTGCCCGTGTAGTTTGTATTAATTTTCAAGTCTGCATTTTTCATAAAGCAAAAAATTTGCGCATTCGTAGTTATTATTATTTTTTTGAGTGAAATGTTAGAATGGATTAAAAGAGAACTGAGTAGAGGGATAATTCCGGAAAGAAGAACAGTTGATTGAACATAGAGAAGAAAGAAATTGTAAATAAAGAGCAGAAAGGTAGAACTTATAAGACGTAATTAAAGAGTATGGCGTTCCTAGAACAACTGTGGCAAATGTTTTGCAATAGAGAGAGAAGAATAAGGATGCTAGGATATTTGCCGAAGCAATAAAAATTTCTGACAAGAATAGATCTTTTATCAATGAAGAGATGGAAAAGTTGCGTCTCCCTTGGTTGGTTGGTTGGTTAGGTAAATTAATCCGCCATATTCTCATGGGACATTCTGTATCTGGCGGCGGCCACTTATAGGCTGACGAACATCCATGATGGGGTCAACCAGATGGTTGAAGAATGAGGTTCAATGGGTCGGGTCGGACCTTTCCTGAAAAACTGGAGGTGTGGGACCCGGATTTGAACCCGAATTTTTCAGAGCGGTAAGCCAAAGTTTTTCCTCGCTGCCATCTGGCCGAACTTCTCACTTGGAGAAAGACATATGAAGGGAGATCCAGTAACATAGGAAATAATCTGTGAGAAAGCTAGGTTAATTTTCGAAGAACAGCAAAAGAAAACGCTAGGATGTACCTCAGATCAAACCGAGGAATTTAAAGCAAGTCGATGCTGGTTTCACAGATTCAAAGATAGAACACGATAAAGAACACTTCATTAATGATGAAATGTGGATTATGAAATAAGCAATAGAAAATATTTTTGTATAGATAACCCGATACTTATTAATATATAAACGGTGAATATATATTTTGTTTTTTGAGTAGCCCTGCAGTTTGATAAAAACTCATTCTGCTGCTGAAATATGTGTAAAGATTATTCCATAGAACTTTCTTGTTTATAACTATTAGCCAGTACAATACATAAAAGTTGATAATTGAACAGTTATAACGGAAACTCCTATGCCATTATATGTGTTTTATACAGATTTGCAGCCTTTTCTATTGAAGACAAACAACTATGCAATCAAGATATATATTTACGGTGGCCAAATTGCGACTCACGAGCCAGATGCGGCTCTTTGTTATCTTCAATTGTGGCTGAATACCATGAAAGTCAATAATTAATACGAAGGAAATACCTAATTAATTAAAATAATAATATATTTGTTAATTTGTTTATTTATTGTAAAAGTAGTAGGCATCTATACAAAAAATGCCTGTGAAATTATATATCAAGCAATTTTTGAATGTATCAAGCATTGTTTTGATTACCCGAAAAAACTGATGCGGCTCTCAAGTATATGAGATTCTCCTATGTGGCTCGTAGTGACATGAAGCCCTTGATATATATGTTCAATAGTTTCAGAATAGCTACATCTTGATCAACAGTCATTGACTCAATTCCACATAGAAATTGCTTTGAAGTAAATGCTCTCATTATTATTGTAAAAGAACTTACTCTACAGTGAGATGGGATTGATTATCCCAGATGATACTGTAATTTCTCTGATGAAGAACTAACATATCTAAGAAATTATTATTGTGAATATGGTAAGAAATAAATATGATTAGTTAGATATACTTTCAGAGAGAAGTATTTGTATTTTTAATTCCAATAATTTCCATATCAAATGATAGAAAGTATTGGATTGAATGTATAATGATGAAAACAAATAATTGAATAGTTGGGAAGAATTTATATTTAAAAGTGCATTTTAATTCGCGGATTTAGTTTGCGTATATTTGTTCCTAATAAATAATCAAGTATTTTATGGAAAGGGTATGTGTTTCGAACAATACTTCTCATAAATACTAGCTTGTAATGAAATTTGAAAAATCTTTTATATGGAGAAGATTCCATCCTCCGTTTTGATAGGTATTTTCAAAAATAAGATTTGAAACATGTTGTATTTTTAATTTCTAGAAATAAGAGTACATAAGTTTGTTGATTTCTTTAATTTAATTATATTTAGATAGTATGTCATCTTGCTGAAAAAGAGATTTAATTATTTGGACTCTTCCTGGTAAGTACAGCCAGTTGTTGTTCCAGATTTCTTTAGTATTTTTAAGTTTATTAATTATTATGTTGAAATTACTATTATTGGCATTTTATCCCAACCACACTTCAATATGCTAGATTTCCCAATAGGTATATTTTGTTCAATAATTTGTTCAATTAAATTTCCATTCAGATTAGTAATTGTACTTTTATTTATATTTATAATCATCCCAGTTAGTATGCAGAAACTGGAACTAATAATTTTAATTTATAAAAAAAGGTACATTTTCCACATATAAATTGACATCATCATCATGAGAGAATATTCTAATTCCTGAGGCTATCCGGTGATGAAAGTTGGAAAAATATCATTCTTATCATTGCTTTTACTAGCATATTAATGTAAACCATAAGCTGGATCATTGACATAGGGAAACTTTACCGAATTCCAGATTCACGTGTAATAGGTTCAGTGCAATTCACCATTTATTTTTAGTGATGATTTCACATTTGTTATTAGATGAATGAATTTTTGCTTTTGTTTATTATTTAATCTATGAGAATTTAGTATTTTCTTTATATCACCTGATTAAATCTGTAAAGACTTTATTAAACTCTATTTGAAGTACAGCTAATTGCTTATTTCTCTGATAATGTAAATGAATAACCTCAAACATTATAAGATTCTGTTATATTGATCTTTGTAGCACTCCTACAGTTTGAACTGAAGATATGTCATGTTTATATAGTCATTTAGAAAAAATAATGGTGGTGAAACGGATCCCATTGAATGTGAGTAGTTCACTTTGCGTCTTAGAATGTAGTATAATAATTTAATAATTTTTTAAGAATTTGTATATAATTTAATCTATGAGATTTTATCATTTTTTGTAAGAAATCATGGTTAACTGAGTCAAAGGATTTTTTAATATCTATTTGAAGTAAAGCTGATTGTTTATTTCCCTGAATGTATAACTGAATAAGATCAAGCTTTATTAGATTCTGTTGAAGTAATCTTCCTGGAAATCCTGTAGTTTGGATAGATGATATGACATTTCTAATTTACTTAATCATAATTGAATATGGTGTTGGGATGAATGCGATTGAATGTTCATGCCGAGTGTTAAGAAATATTACAATAATTCAATCATTCATACTTTCAGTGATGTGAGAACGGTTGAATAAATATGTAAATATCTCACTTAGATGATCACTAAAATATTTATAGCATTCATAATAAAATTCAGTCTGGTCCAACTGTCATACTAATGTGTAAACTACTTATTGCATCTTAAATTCCTGTTTATCAGTCTTTTATTGTATTTTCATGTGAGAATTTTTGAAACTATTCCAGTGTAAGTTGTTAGGCTTTCCCATTTTTAATTTTTGTTGATAGCTATTGTATACTGTATATGTTTTATTATTTGTCTATATCCAATAATAGTAGTTTCATTATCTATTTTAAATTTATCGATATCGTTCTGTTATTTAATTGTGTAAATTTACAGTAAAAATCAATTGACTTGCAACTTGATAACTTTGTAATAACAAGCATTCTTGGTAGAACAACATGAGGTGTGAAGCCCGAGTCCTGAAAGATCCTTTCGAAGGTATTCAGGCTTCTGTAGAAGATTTTGTTAAATTGAAATGGAAATAATTAACCGCACTTACAAGTAAAATTTTTTCGCGCGATTTTTTCTCTCTTTTTTTCTATCGATATGGAAAGTATCACCTTTAAAGCTGAACTCACATGAACCGCAACAGAACTACACCACGATCTCAAAACGATGGTAACCGTGTGGTTGGGTTATGGCCTAAATCAACCACTTCGCGAACCACTTATATGCGCAGTCGGTAACGGATTGCGCGTATTATATGCGCAATCCGTTACCGACTGCTGATTGAC
Organism: Olivierus martensii; assembly: GCA_000484575.1. NCBI lineage: Eukaryota > Metazoa > Arthropoda > Arachnida > Scorpiones > Buthidae > Olivierus > Olivierus martensii. The sequence continues at coordinate 6,225 of AYEL01086572.1, forward strand.
TGGAAGTGCTGTCGTCCGCTAGTTGTCGGTATGTCGCACTGTGTGAGTTGCGCTCGACTACTGACGACCACAATTTTGTGGATAATATCGACCACAAGTTGCAACAGCCGTTGAAACCGACTTTAATTTAGTGGTCCGTCTAAGTTAGATTATGCGTTTCTATATTAATATAATTATAATTCAGACTGTCCACAAGCAACCACCGTTTTGTGGTCGTGGTGTAGTTCTGTTGTGGTTCGTGTGAGTATCAGCCTAACATTAAATTTCCCCATCACAACTTCCTGCTTTACCTATCCAAGCTATTTCTCAATATTCTTTACACCGGAGGATATTAAAATCATATCCTCTTGAATGCAATCTTAACATTTGATAGAAGACCTAAGGAATAAGTGCCATTCTGTATTTGAATAATGCTATCAAATCATGTTAATGATCTTCCCACCAATTAGACATAGGAGTAACTCTTAACAAAATTTGCAGGAAACCAAAAATATGTCACAAAATAATTTCGAAGAATGCAAACTTTGATCCAATTCTGAATTATAATGCAATATCTAATTAAATATTAACTATATTTCAAATTATGCACCGAAACAGCAATTAGAAACTTTTCAATTTGAGTTGAGGAATTGAATTATTTCGAATTAACGAATACAGTAGTTTGAATTAACGGATCAGTGGCGTAGCTAGGGGGGCGACGGGTGCAGCCCGCACCGGGTGCGACCCGTTTGGGGTTAACACCCGACCGTGAAAAAAATAAAAACTTACGAAAAAATCGGAGGATTACGACATTCCAATATAAGGAACGAATTCGTCGTAAAAAACGAATGTCCGGTGAGTTGGCCACCGATGCAGGACTCACACTGAGAGCTGAACTTCAAAAAGGTATGTTGGAATGTCTTGACCGATTCAGTATTGAACTCCGAACTAGATCGAAGCCCGTTCAAGATGTAGCTTCATTGTTCGAGGTTGTGCAGACAAATACGTTGCTTTTGGCGAACATTGAAGAGTTGAAATTAGCTGCATCAAATTAGGATTTTATGATGAGGTCTCAGAAACAGAACTCCTCGTAGAGATACCAAGGTTGAGAAGACATTTAAAAGCGGCAAATGTTACAGTTTCAAATTAGGTGTCTCTAGATTTTTTGAATTTCATCGTGGAATGGGATTTTACAGAATCTCTTCCGAATCTTATGGTCGCACTATAGTTATTTATGACAATTTGCGTATTAATTGCTTCGTGTGAGAGGAGTTTCAGCAAACTAAAATTAATTAAAAATTTCTTGCGGCCCAAACGAGATTTAACAATCTTGGCATATTAACAATAGAACACGAGGCAACACAAAATATAAATTTTGAAGATGTGATTTCCGAGTTTGCAACTATTAAAGCTAGAAAGAAAAAAAAATTAAGTGTTTGTACATAATATGTATATGAGAGTATATTAATTCTACTTTCATTCTTCTTTTGCCATACCCAACTTTCACTTTCATGCATCAATGTGAAAAAATAAAACAATACTATTATTTTCATAATATTGTAACTTGATTCTTGATTACTAATGACTCTCGTTTGTATTAATTAAATAAAATCATACTGTACGTTTATCGGATTTTTATTAATTTTAACAGTTTTCATTCTTGGGGTGACACCATCGATATCAGCACTGGGTGCCACCCATACTAGCTACGCCACTGTAACCGATATCGAATTAATAAGGTTTTACTGTAACTAATTAAGTGAACTAAAATTAGTCTGATAGAATCAATTTTCCAGTTTCATTTTCCAATAAATAATAAAATCTTTATCTTTCACTTACTTGTCAATTGCTTTTTTATACTCATTATCCTTCTGTGTTTGAGTATTCAGTCTTACTTGTTAGTTTCATAGCTGTATCTATAAAGAGAAAACACTAAATCATCTTTTCAAATTTATGCAATAATAATCAAAATATATTTACCAGTGATTATGTCGAATGCACAGGGATTAATCATATTAATCTATATCAAATGTTTCGGTTTTCTGTTTCTTTAATTTTTCCATCAAAATATACGAATGTTCACTAAATGCATCTTGAATCTCTTCAAGTATTCGAAAGTGGAATGCAGGAATTAATAATTTTCGTCGCTTTCTCCATTATTCCTCAGAACTGTAAAATATATATTATATATATCCTGTTGGATGGAAAATACCAATGAATTTTATTTCTAATCACGAGAAAAAGTAGCAAAACTTATATAAATTCTTCCTATTCATTAAGTTGATTTAATCTGTTTTCTATTGTTAATAGATACAAACAATACAAGATACAAAATTGATTATAAGTCTTGTACGTTTCGTATTGATGCATGTCAGGGCCGTGTGTTATGACACAGAGAGGCGGCCACTTTAAGTGGCATAGTAAGGGGTCAGCATAAGCAGCGAAATCAAACTACAATTTGACATTTAAGGGGTGGCATTTCGAAGACTTGCATTATACTGAGAAAATCTACCTCACTGTCCGGATACTTGTACACTTCTTCTCGAGGTCTGAGACCTCAAGTATATGAAAATCTACCTTACTGTCCGGATACTTGTACACTTCTTCTCGAGGTCTGAGACCTCAAGTATATTCACTTTTTTTCTGCACCTTCAGGGGCATTTTCCCATTAACTAGTCCATTACTTTTTGTTAGGGCCAAAATTTCTTATTGAAATAAACTTTACATTATGTCGGATTACTGTATGTATAAGCTAACCTGCCAGTTGTAGCAAATTCGTGTTCACGTGGCCAAAAACCCTTGATTCCACGTTTTCTCAGTTCAGCTAATAAATTTTCTGCTAGATTACTTAAAAACGAAAAAAGAAAAAAATTTGTCCCCAGACGGAGTTGAACCGCCTGCCGACTTAGGCTGGATTCTCACTGATCTTACGACTGCGATAGCGACCATGACAGCAACTATTGCTATAGAAACAACCCCACCAGGCCTCGCTTCACGATTGCTCGCTTCAACTTGCTGAATATTGTTACTGACGCAGCGGCTACATTATTACGATAGCCAACTGAAAAAACACGTTTGGCCTCTTTTACGAATTCAGTTCTCAGTTCTTATTGGCTGTTGTTTACGCAGTTACTATTGGTTGATTCGAATAATCGTGAGCCGTCGTGATAAATGTTCATGTTCTGTAGCAAGCTGTCAGACATGATCGTAGTTGTAGTCGTGGTCGCATGCCAATGTGAATCCAGCCTTACTTCATGAGGTCGTAGAAACATGGATGATTTGAAAAATTTCGCCAAATTTAAGTCTTGTTTAGTTCTAAACAAGACTTTTCTAAACGGAAAAAAGATCCACCGAGATTTTCAGTCGCACAACAATGTCAGAAAACTGCAGTTTTACGCAAAAATTGAAGCTTGTGTAGGTCGTCTAACATGCGAGAATTCGGCACCTATTTTTCATTACAGTACGATTACAATACGACGTATACAGACGTGTTATACACCAAATTATTCGGCTCATTAAGGCAAATCAACCGGTACCATGCTCGTCAAAATCGGAGCAATATAAAGTCCAAAAATTGTCAAATGGATTTTGTAATCTCGAAACACTCTCACGTTTAAATACTTTGTATTCAGATTCGAACAACAAAAATAAATCTATGACATCCATCTTACTTTCTGCTACCGACGATTTACAGAAGCTCTCCAATTGAAGTAGATTTATCATGCTGACGTCAAGTAAGCTACTCTATACGTCATCGAAATAGGACTAAGCGAATAGCGTTAATCTTTAGGGTAAATTGTTAGGCTCCGCCCCCAAGATAGATGCGCGCGTTACTACGATCACGAGTATGGCTGGGTAACCTATTGTTTAAGTTTACACAAGAAAGTATTTAACAATGAAACTCGATTAAACAAAATATTTCTACCGTTTAACTCATAACCCAAATTTGGGCATTTTTTGCAATTGTCAACCATAATGTTAATTGTATCATTTTTAACATTGATTTTATTAAAATATTGATAAAAATATTTTAAATTTGATTTTAGCTATTAATATGAAATTTTTTCACTAGATGGCAATAAAAGCTGGTAGTATATAGAGAGCCTACAAGCAGAAAGTGGCCATATGAGGATTAGCCGCCATGTCTTTTCCAAACTTTCAATCGATAACTGTTCAAATTTTTTCAAATTCTTTTCTAAAATTTTGTTACCATTAATTCTTCCAATAAGAATTCTTATTTATTTATAAAATATATTCTGAAATTAAGAATGTAATACAATTAATTTTATTTTGCATAAATCCACAATAAAACAACTTTCACAACTTCCTAACTTTAAGTATGATCAAATTAGAAATAAAATAAGACCATCATTTATTTATCATCTGATAAGACAATAACCTGACTATAACCTGCATTGTAATTTTCCTGACTTTTTGTGTTTCTTGTTTATGAAAAACAAGAAAAACAATTTGGAAAGAAAACATAATAATACAATGAGTGAAACTTGCTGCCTGCCTGAATTCTGTCCCGTGTTTAATTCTGTTACTTCATTGGATTATCATTATAAAATGAAATAAGTATTTTCTCTCCTATTGTTTTTCATTCTTGTTATTTTGTCCAGCTGCATCTGGATTTTGCACTGTTGTTATTTTTTTCTAATAAAATTTTTGAAAAGATCTTCTGTTACGAAATGTATTAAATTAAATAATTTCATTTTCTAATGCTGTAATTTATTTTTTTGCACTATAAAATATGCATTTCTTTTGTTGTAATGGGTTTTTATCGGTATCTTCGGTTCTTCATAAAAAACACTATCAATACCTTAATCAAAACAAACTATTTTTATACGTAACGATTCAAGAAATAAAATACATCTTCTTTTACAAAAAACAATACATTTTGGAGGAATTCCTTTTGTTTTCTTGATTTAATAATGAACCAGCTGTTCAGGTGTCAACAACTTGTATCAAACCTCACCAACTTCTAAATAGTAGAAATGCGAAATTTCAAGAAGAATGCAGATTTGGGTTTTCAGAATAGATGCAGGTCGATATTTATACTATTCGCCTGCCTGGATGACACTTCTCGCAGACGAAAAACAGAACACGATACTCAGAAAATATAGTGTGCACGGTATTCTTCTCTTATGCCAATAGCAAAAAATTAAAGCTTTTCTTATATAATTATCATAGAAACACTATTATTGACAACATTATGGATATTATCACCATTAGTGACAACATCCCTTGTTTGAAAAATAAAACATTGTACCATAAATTCATTGAAATTGACAAACACTTAAAGCAGGGGTTCCCAAAGTTTTGCCTAAGTGAGCCAAATTGTAAATTCTAAAATATTTGGCGGGCCAAAAAAGTGTTACGGAAAAATACGTTCAAATAAATAAAAAGAGGAAAGATTTATACTAATTTTATAACAATCGATCTTTATTTATGACAATAATTACTTTTTATTACAAACTGTTTAAAATACTGTTCTTTATTTATGACAATAATTACTTTTTATTACAAAGTGTTTAAAATAACACATTTCAAAAATAATTCAACAAAAATAACTTAAATGGAAATAAAAAACGAAAAATATAAAAAATTCATCAATCTGAAGTGAATGCCTAATAAAAGAGAAAATAATAATAAATTCATCGATATGAAGTGTGTAACTTGTGCAGTTTTTTATTAATTCTTCAATCTGAAGTGTGTAACTTGTGCAGTTGTTGTTTACTTTTAATAATAATATTGAGCCTTGTTTCTAAGTAAGTTGAACGTATTCTTAACAGCCCTTGTAAATGTTCATCAATTAATTTTGATCTCAATTTGGACTTATTAATACTCATGACTCAGTTAATTTTGATCTCAATTTGGACTTATTAATACTCATGATTGAAGTCTTGTAAAAGTTCACCAGTTAATTTTGATCTCAATTTGGACTTATTAATACTCATGATTGAGAAAGATTTTTCACTTATATATGCGAAAAAACTTTCTCAATTCATATTTGGGAGCACTTATATATGTATTTTTTAACTTAACAATTTTTAATTATATGATAAAATTTTTTCTTTTTTGTGTAAAAATGTAAATTAGATCTATGAATTCAAGATCACGGATGATCTGATATCGCGGGCCGCATTTCTATGGTTTGAGGGCCGCACTTTGGGAACCCCTCACTTAAAGTAATAGGATAAAAACAGTTTACTTCACTGGAGTACTTTTTGTTAAAAGAATTCAGTTTTCCTTTTTTGTTTTTGCTCTTTTTTCCTTTTTCCAATCAGTGAGATTACTAAGGGGCGTAGACAGTTCCAACTAAGGGCTGCACCCACATTCGTAGAGGGGAGCCTAATGGTGAAGGACGGGGATCACCGGGCCGTGCCCAGAGCCACGAAAAACCTTTTTTCAGGAGATGCCGGACCCGGATGCGAACCAGTATCCTCTACGTGGCACGCCAATGCGTTACCACTAGGCTATCGAGTCGCCCAGATATATATTATCGAATGAATTTATTCATATAGAATTGGATTATTATCTATAATTTACAGAAAATGCTGTAGATTGAGATTGGTCATTTTTATGATTACCGTAGATTCTCTTATCGTGCCATATATATATTATTGAATGAATTTATTCATATAGAATTGGATTATAATCTATAATTTACAAAAATGCTGTAGATTGAGATTGGTCATTTTTATGATTACCGTAGATTCTCTTATCGTGCCTCTTGGCGACAACCTTAGGTCAGATTAAAAATATGAACAGTAAATAAGAAAATATATGCAAAATATCGTTTATAAGTTGAAAATTAAGTAAAATATTCTATATATTGTATATAAAGATTTATTAAATTAAATTAAATTGGAGCAAATTTGTAAAGATGAAAAATAAGTTCAGTTTATCTTTTATTAATAAAAATATTGTTAGCTCTGTTCACCAGATGACAGCAAATGCTGTTAACAAAAAATTATATTTTTCATTTATAAGTCTACAATTTAAGCGAATATTTAAAATATATTCTGTAATTTTGTTGTACTGAACGACATAATTAAAATATTTTGATAAGATTTAAATTGCTTTCATATTTATTTAAAACTTTTAATCTAATCCTTTGCACACCATTAAATTTACCTAACATCATCTCTATATTACTACAAACACAAGCCGTTTCGGCGCTTATTTTTAAATATCAAATTTATGAATGGTATGGTGGGTGATAAATAAAAAAAAGTTTTTTTAGTATAATGGGTTTTAGAAAAGTTAAGTCGACCAAATTCTAATGGGGCTATTTTTGGAATTACGAAATTGTTCATCGAAACGGGAAGAATTATCGCCCGAAGAAACTGGAATTCTCCAGTTTTAACCAAAATACAAGTTTCTGTGATAATTATATTACTTAGAACTTTACTTTTTTAATATTAAAAACGATTTAAGAAATCTATTTCACAAGATTTCGTTTCAATATGCTATTTAATGAAACGCTATCGGAATTAAAATTTCCATATTTCCTGTCAGTTTAAATATTTATCGAATGTTCACGTCCGGCTTTCGGTCAGTTCATCAACTTTCAGATACTTTATTTAAAATATTAATACAGATATCCTCACTATACGCGATCTCACTTTATGCGTTTTCGCTATAGCGCGATTTTATAAAGTAAATTAACCTTTTAAATTATAAACATGTTTGATAAAAAATTGTCACAATACAGATATCCTCACTATATGCGATCTCACTTTATGCGTTTTCGCTATAACGCGATTTTATAAAGTAAATTAACCTTTTAAATTATAAACATGTTTGATAAAAAATTGTCTCATGGATGAATTGCTCGATTACCACTCATCAGAGCTCAACTAATAACAAGCTTCTGGAAATGGAAAACAACACGAATGATGAAACTCAGGAGCCATTTGTTCCTGAGCTCATCGAACAACTTTCAACAAAACAAATGACAACTTTTTAAATATATTGACAGTTCCGTCAGAATAATTGAAGAAAATGATCCTAATGAGACTAGAAGCGCCAAAATTGCAAGAGAAATTCGAATTTTTTTGGCTTGCTATAAAGAATGTTATAGAGAGAGCAAGAATGCTGCCTGTCAGCTGAGTCTCGACTGTTTCATTTAAAAAGCTGAAGATCATCAGCATATTCTGTAAGAGACTTCAAGAGAGCAAGAGTGTGATGATCAGACTCACCATTCGTGTACTGTATTGACAAATTTTGATTCTCAATTTTTATATTGTGTGTTTTCAGAAATAATTTTGAAATAGAAGAAATCGCCAAACAAGAAATTCGAAATTAAAAAAATCTAAAATCTAAAATTAATTTTAATTATCATTTTTAATAAAGTCAGATATTAAATAACTGTAAATGCCATCGTGCAATCCATTTTTCTGTTTTGGAAATATTTATTTATAATAGCAGAAATATTATTACGCTTAATATTCATCGATTTAAATATCAATAAACTATAGTAAAACATTTTTAATTTGATAATATAGATTTAATGTAAAACATCTCTATCAGTTGACAGAATATCATTTTGAGAATCAGAGAATTTCTTTTTCAGAGTGAATCTTTTTTTATATAAAAAGTTTATCAAAGATTTAAGAAACACTTCTGAAATGTTATTGCATTTATTCGAAGTAAACGAAATTTCTGTAAAGTTTTTAGAATTTACTAAAAATTAGTGAAACAAAACAACAGTTTTTAATTACACCATCGTCCAATATTTAACAAGACGCTTATATACATAAAAAGGAATGTTAGACTACATATATTTGTAGAAACATTTGAGTTGGTTTGTCCTACTAAGTGTTGATGTAATTTATAATTCTAACGAACAAAGCTGAGTGGTACATTAAGCAGTCTCTTTCATCAAATTCTTCTCCTGGGAGTTTTGTATGGGTGCTTTCCCTCGATCGCGATCCAATGGCACGAAAAATGATTCGAGGCAGTGTGCCGCTTGACGTTCAGGTATCCGTATTGATCCCATCGCAGGCCCTAGTGACGGATGTGGGCATCAGCAGCAGTTCCAGTTCTGTATAGGGAGGCTCGAATGAGCCCCTAGTGACGGACACGACAACCATCGAATGGTACGAGGTAATCCTTTTACGAGAGGTGGGGTCAAACAGTGTGAATATTCTAATCCATTATCCACAGGAGTTACTAAGGGGTCCATCCTCAACCAAGCAGTTTCTAGCGTCGGTGCTCACCGGTCCTAACCGTTAATAATGGAATTAATCGTTTATTTTTTTGTCCTCTCTTCTTTTTTATCGAAAATCTTTAAGATTCAACCATTCGATTTATTAAAATACTTTCTTTAAATTATATCTAGCTGCTTATTCATAGCATTTAGAATTCAGGAAAGATTTATCAGGAAAAAGTAAGTAAAGTAATTTCGTTTGTGGTTATCTAAGCTATTTGTTCTACTTCGAATGACAGCTTCGAAGTAAAGTAAGTTGGCTTAGATAACGGCAAAATAAGTATGATAGAATAGTATTTGCAGGAAGGCAAGTACCTTTTCTCTCGTATCTCACAAGAAGTAAATCTCTTCGTATTTATCTAATACTAATTTGAAATTTTAACATTTTATGAAATAATTTACAGTTCTATTTTCCCAAATCTCATTCAGAAATTCGTAAAAATTTTATGCTATTGTTTTCTTCTCATTTTTTACTGAGAGAATTTCGTTTTGTTCAGTGAAATTCTTCCAGAAATTCGCGTTTTAATATACAGGGGATGGAAAAACACTAAACCCCATATAGAGAATTGGAACAACTATTCGAATATGTCGTGCTACAAAAATTCTTTTTCTGAATAGTGTATATATAGCCGGCTCTGGTTATTATTAATGTAAATCTCTTCGTATTTATCTAATACTAATTTGAAATTTTATCACTTTATGAAATAATTTACAGTTCTATTTTCCCAATTCACATTCAGAAATTCGTAAAAATTTTATGCTATTGTTTTCTGCTCATGTTTTACTGAAAGAATTTTGTTTTGTGCAGTGAAATTCTTCCAGAAATTCGCGTTTTAATATACAGAGGATGGAAAAACGCTAAACCCCATATAGAGAATTGGAACAACTATTCGAATATTTCGTGCTACAAAAATTCTTTTTCTGAATAGTGTATATATAGCCGGCTCTGGTTATTATTAAGTGCTTATAGCCGACTGTGGCTATAAGCACTTAATAACAGTGTAGAATTTATAATTGTGAAAATATTTTATTTTTGTTAATGAGTTGATTGTTAAATTTGTTAATTTTGTTAATGAGTTTATTTTTGTTTTGTTAATTTTTTTAGTTTTGTTAATATTCGCCGATTTAATTAAAAGAAAACATCATTAGTTGATTAGAATAAATGCAAAAATCTTTACGGAAAGAAGGAAAATTGATTAAAAAAAATAATGATTCGATTTTTTTTATCAAAGATTTTTCGAATGTTGTAAATATGTTTATGAAATATTATCGCATATCATCAGTCTAACTGCAAATTTATAACATTTGCCAAGATATTCTATAAATTTATGAAACAAATACAATAATTTTCAGTTACACCATCGAACCTTTAGAAAGTTGTTATTTATTAAGGAAAAAAGAATAACCACAACTTTACCTTTTTTTTCTTTTTTGTTTTATTGACAAGTTGAGGGTTCTAATCAAAGTTTTAGAATATATGAAATTAGAACTAGGAATAGTTTATTAATTAAGCATGTTTCACTATTTGACTACAACATCGGAAGTCAGCATTGTAATGAAACAAAGACAACAATTTTCAGTTACACCATCGAACCTTTAGCAAGTTGTTATGTATTAACGGAAAAAGAATGTTTACTGCTTTGCTTTCTTTGTTTTCTTGATAGGTTGAGGGTTCTAATTGAAGATTTAGAAAATATGAAATTAGAACTAACTTGTAAGAATAGTTTATTAATTAAGCATGTTTCACTATTTGACTACAACATCGGAAGTCAGCATTGAATCTATGAAAGCGGCCTATTAACAACTTTTTGTGACAGCATTAATGTTCACATAATAGTTGAGTTTTGTGTAAAAGGTAACGATGTCAGTAAGAATGGTGTTTATTTTTATGTGATCCGGTCACTGGGTATTCACTTCTAAATTTCGAATAAATATTTCAATGCAATTTGTTTCCTTTGTCGGCTAATCGTGCAGTCTTTCGAGAACCACTTAAAATTACAACTCCTCGCCATTTCAGAACAGTTAGAATCAATTTGAATGCGCAGAACATCATTACGCATTTGATCATCGTATACATTAAAGACACTCAAATAATTTACTATACCCACCTGCGGGTAAGGGGCTTATAATATGTTCACCCTCTGACTCCGCGTGGAGTAAAAGGCTCCTAAAGGGGTCACCTCGGAAAGTGGCCTATTACCAACTTTTTGTGACAGCATTAATGCTCACATAATAGTTGAGTTTTGTGTAAAAGGTAACGATGTCAGTAAGAACGGTGTTTATTTTTATGTGATCCGGTCACTGAGTAATCACTTCTAAATTTCGAATAAATATTTCAATGCAATTTGTTTGCTTTGTCGGCTAATCGTGCAGTCTTTCGAGAACCACTTAAAATTACAACTCCTCGCCATTTCAGAACAGTTAGAATCAATTTGAATGCGCAGAACATCATTACGCATTTGATCATCGTATACATTAAAGACACTCAAATAATTTACTATACCTCCCTGTGAGTAAGGGGTTTATAATATGTTCACCCTCTGACTCCGCGTGGAGTAAAAGGCTCCTAAAGGGGTCACCTCGTACTATTCGATGGTTGTCGCGTCTGTCACTGAGGTCTCACTCGCGGATCCCTATACGGAACGGGACTGCTGGCGGTGGCCAAATCCGTCACTAGGGTTTGCGATGGATGGGACCTCATACCGGACTCGGACTACGGACACCGGCAGGCACGCCCGCCTCCAACCATATATTTTGTCCCAACCTCGTTATGGGAGGAAAAGTCCCAGCTAGAACCTCCATATTATTCGCATGAAAAAAATGGGTATTTATTAAAATGTGGTATCTATTTACATTTTGATTTTTGAAAATAATAATAAATTGATAATTAATCGTGTTTATTAAATACGATTCTTATGATTTTGTTAAAACTCTTTAAACTATTTTATGCCTTAACATTTTTAATGCGCTTAAATTATTCCGAGTTAGCGAAGGTGAAGACCGGTTATGAATGGCCATAGTTATCTTTATGCAAATTTCATATACAATGATGTTATAAAATATTAAATGCTGTTTTCCCACAAGTTCCAAGAAATAAAATAAAATCAATTCATTTACATTCAATTCATCTAAAAAACATTTTTCTTTTGTGGATCTTTTAAAAATTAGATATTCGAAGGCTCGGGTGTAAATGCCCAGCAATAATAGTAAATCTAAACGGTTATTCTTCGTTTAGTAACCTTTTCATGATTTCATTTTGCCTCAAAGCCTGGCCAGATTGGTGCAATCGAACCAATCGGCTTAAAACCGGCACTGAGCGGAGGTATTTTATACTTTGCCTAAATTGCATTTGTCATTCTATATAATGCTTATGGAAAATATATATAGTATTAATCATTTGATACTTTGTCTATAAGCTCCAGGCATTCTATAAAATGCCTGCTTTTCATATATTGCCGGTAACATATACTGTATAAAGCAACGCTTTCACGAAGTCGATGGTGTATAAAAGTTTTAGTTATAAATTCTCAATCGTTATGGGAGGAAAAGTCCCAGCTAGAACCTCCATATTATTCGCACGAAAAAAATGCGGTATTTATTAAAATGTGGTATCTATTTACATTTTGATTTTTGAAAATAATAATAAATTGATAATTAATCGTGTTTATTAAATACGATTCTTATGATTTTGTTAAAACTCTTTAAACTATTTTATGCCTTAACATTTTTAATGCGCTTAAATTATTCCGAGTTAGCGAAGGTGAAGACCGGTTATGAATGGCCATAGTTATCTTTATGCCAATTTCATATACAATGATGTTATAAAATATTAAATGCTATTTTCCTACAAGTTCCAAGAGATAAAATAAAATCAATTCATTTACATTCAATTTATCTAAAAAACATTTTTCTTTTGTGGATCTTTTAAAAATTAGATGTTCGAAGGCTCGGGTGTAAATGCCCAGCCATAATAGTAAATCTAAACGGTTATTCTTCGTTTACTAACCTTTTCATGATTTCATTTTGCCTCAAAGCCTGGCCAAATTGGTGCAATCGATGCAATCGGCTTAAAACCGGCACTGAGCGGAGGCATTTTATTCTTTGCCTAAATTGCATTTGTCATTCTATATAATGCCTATGGAAAATATATATAGTATTAATCATTTGATACTTTGTCTATAAGCTCCAAGCATTCTATAAAAGGCCTGCTTTTCATACATTGCTGGTAACATATATAAAGCAACGCTTTCACGAAGTCGATGGTGTATAAAAGTTTTAGTTATAAATTCTCAATAATTTCTAACTATTTATATTTTTCAAATCTGAAATTTCTGAAAAATTAAAAATTTTGTAATTAAGTACAGTAAAAATTATGAATAAAACCTTAATTGATTTAGAAAAACTTCATATTTTTAAACAATAAATGTAGTTTCTATTATAAACATTTACTGCCATCTATAAAGTGGCAATGTTTTTTAATAAAAATTGATTTAATTATTTTCGTTTTTACTCAATTCACATTATTTATGTACTTATTATAATACGGATGAATACAACGTCATTGATAAATTTATATTGAGCATAACATGAAATTCTGATATTAAAAATTAGCTATAGTTATGTTATTTTTTACTATGTAGAATTAAATTATTCTTTGCAAATTTTGCATTTATTTTATTTATATATTTATTTTTATTAAAATTAAACTTTTCATATAAAAAATAAATTTATATTCTTCATAATTTGAAATTTATATATTAAAAAATGTCTACTTTTTACGAAAAATTAAAATATGTTATCCTACAATAATTATTTATGTATTGACAAATTTTAATTCTCTATTTTTATATGGTGGGTTTTCAGAAATAATTTTGAAAGAGAAGATATCTTCAACGGAGGAATTAGATATTAAAAATACTATACATGAAAATCAATATTAATTATCATTTTCAATGAAACCAGTTGTAAATAACTGTAGATGCCACATCAAATATTTTCTGACGTTTAATTTGCAAAACACTTTTCTGTACATGATATGATTATTTAAAAAAGCGAAAATTTTATATATTATTTCGATTAATATTCATCGAATTAATATAATACAATAAAAAACATTTTTAAACTGGTAATATAGATTTAATGTAGAAAATCTCTACCAGATGGCAGCATATCATTTTTAGATTGAATCATTTTTAAATAAAATACTTTTTAAAATTTTAAAATATTTTTCTGAAATATTATTGCATTTATTCAGATTAAACAGACTTTTTTAAAAGATTTCCAGATTTACTAAAAATTAGTTAAAAACAGAGAAAAATTTTAATTAACACCATCGATCATTTAGCAAAACGTTTTATACATCAACGACAAGGACTACCCGTTTTCACATTGCTATATAAAACTCTCTTTCGCCTTTTAATGTAACGTTACTAAACTTATTTTATTATAAAATCGAAACGAATTTTCGGTGTTCATCAACTCTCAACTGCGAAAGACTACTACATCAAAATTTAGAGAACTAGTGAAATCAAAATTTGCTGGAAATGTCTTTTTCACATTGCTATATAAAACTGTCTTTCGCTGTTTAATGTAACGTTACTAAACTTATTTTATTATAAAATCGAAACGAGTTTTCGGTGTTCATCAACTCTCAATTGCGAAAGACTACTACATCAAAATTTAGAGAACTAGTGAAATCAAAATTTGCTGGAAATGTTTATTTAATGTTCACCTACCAAATTAATTATTATAAAGTGAAGTGGAAGATTAAATACAAGTTGTACTATTTACGGAATGGAAGAATTATTTTAGCATGGCTATTTAGAACTGAAGAAGGCTGACAAAAAAATAGCTGAAATGCATTTTCTGTAACAGCTGTGCATTTTATGGTTTTATAAAATTTAAATGAAAATTTTAAAATATAAAGAAATTTTTTGATTTTAATAAAATGTTGTTTTAATTGGGAATAGTCATAGATTGTTGCAACAAAACAGTGTAAAATATATGAAATAATTCATATACATCCAGAAAAGATTAGTGGTAAAGCAAAACACTGCCTATACAAAATAATTTGTCATATTTTATTACTATTTTCTTAAAATTCAGATAGTCCTTGACTTTTAACAGGATTCAATTTCAAACTCTGTCATCCTAAATCAGAATGGTCATAATTCAAAAATGCCCAAAATTTATGGATTTCTCAATAATAATATTTACTAGGACATTAAGCATTATCTTAACAACAAACATAAAACCACATGAACCAGACACAAAAATAGAATGATTTCCATATATCATTGAGTCAGGGACTCAAATTCTGAATTTGCATTGACCAATGATGGAATTTTTCAATGACATCAACATCATAAGTACAAATGATCACAGGTTGAAGACTACCTGTATATGTGATAAAAATAATGAACTCATAACAAAAATTTATAAACCCATACATGCGACTCATAAAGACAATTCCTAATAAGCAGAAAACAACAAATTTTCTAATAAATGATTATTCTATAATAAAAACTATGGTTTTAAAAATAATTAATGAGAATTGGTAAATATGTGAACTTAAGATTCAAATTAAATACATAGTATTGGAAAGTTAAATTATAATTTGTTTTTCCTAATTTTTTTAAATATTTCAATATGAAATCTGAAATGTCACAGAAAAGTATTTAAAGTATGCTGAATATATAAATAATATTAAAAACATTATACACTATCAGCAACATATAAATCAAATTATTACAAAAGTTGTATTCCCAGAGGTCTGGTTTTTTTAGAATTTATCTGTGATTCTGAAATAACTAACTCTTAAAAAATGACTAATAGTTTGATACTATGCTATTACAAAGCTGATGATAGATCAACTTTGTGAATGAATCAAGCTGATATGGTTAGAAAATTGAGTGTGTTAAAAGAATGATGATATCAAAGCTATGGAAACCATGTCAGGTTAAGGGAATATCAATAGAAGGTCCACTGAAGAATATCCTTATACCACAAGACTATAAGATGTCTATTATGTGCAAATAACTGTGAAGTATCATGGAACTGTTTTCAGTTTGTTTTGAACTCATTAAAGCCACTAGAAGAATTTTAAAGAGCTCTGACCAAAAGACTTAATGAAATAGATCTTTAGATCTTTTTACCAGAAGACTAACAGTCTATATTCAATTCAGAAAATGATACATTTCAGTTGATGTGGCTTCAAACCAAAAGTGCTTTTGAAATTAAGTTTCTCTGTGTTTCTTTTTTTCACACAGAAAAACTTAATTTAACACAGGAAAGATGGTATATACTATTTATTACCTGCTTTAAGGCTTTCTGACCTTTGAGTTAACAATAACAAAGCAGCATAAGGTTTATCTGAATCAACATATTACTTAGGACACTAATATACAGCCAAATCTGTTCATAAATGAGCCCAGATTCAATGTGCAATTCAATTCCGAAATCATTTTTATCTGGAGAGAACATAATATATAATATCAGCCATCAAACATTTGAAAAATTGATCATTTTAGCAAATGAGATATATTGGTATAGGAAAGGATCACTATCAATGGCTGCATAGATTTCCATATCTTTGAGAAAGGCACTTTGAATGGAAACATTACTGAGACCAGATCCTTGAACCACATATTTTTCCATTTGTAAGTGCTGTGGAGTCCAGGATTCATATTGCTGGATGATAATGTCAACAACACAAACATTGTCTTTTGGACCAATATCTTGATGAACGGAGGGAACTGATAAATGGAGATTTTGATCAAGATTTTCCAGCCAAATCTCATGATCTAAATATGGTTGAGCATGCATGAGATGGTCTTAAAAGACAGAATGCTGCTCTCATTTCTCTTTCCAAAACTTTTGTTGAACTTAAAATTGTCCTTTTGCACAAATGGTCATTAATACCCTTGGAACATTTTGATAAATTTTTGGCCAATATAAAAAGATGCTAATAGTTCCATTCAATATTTTAGAAAAATAACAGATAATGCTTTTTCTATTCATAGTTTCCTACATTTATATGAAGTTTTATCAAGATCCAACAGAAGACAATTCTCTATGTGTGAAGTCCCTGCCCAGTGTTCATCTCCAGCTAGGGTTACAATTATATTTATAGTTTGGGTTTGAGACTGGCACCTTTATTAACTGGTAGAGAAGATTCTAGTCTCATGGTTAGACTTGCATTTCCAAGACCAGAATACATACTGCAATCTGATGATTGATAACATTTTGAAAAATATTGTAGAAAATAACTGTAAAAGAAACAAATAAAAGTAATTTCTTTTTAATTCATTAATCATTTCTTTTACTTATTAAATTGCCACATAATAATAAATTTTGCAACAATATTGATGATTCATAATATTATTGTACCAAAATGATGATTTCACAAACAACAACAAAATAACGAAGAATATTATAGCTATTTCTTGGTGAGACAGGAAAGATGGTTAATACTATTATGATGATGTTTATTACAATGAATGTAATGCATTTATTATAGTGAATGTGATGATGATATGAATGAATCTATGAATTTAATTGTCACTATCTGTAGCTGTGTAATCTTTTATGTACTGCCAAATCTCATGGATAATACCGACTGGTCAATTCAAAATTTGCATTAATTTATGTCATATCTAAGTATTTTTACTCTGGATACAAGAGGACACATGGTCAATACACTATGTGTCCCCTTGTATCCAAAGGACTAGATGTTAAAATCTTCACCAATATGGACCAGAGCTGAAAAGAACTGATATGATTTTGAAAATTATGGTCAATACACTATAATTTTCAAAATCTGTACTTTTCTTTTCAGCTCTGGTCCATATTGGTGAAGATTTTAACATCTAGTCCAATAAGTTTTTTGTCATGGTTAAGTTGTTGTAAGGAATCAAATTCTTTACATATGAAAGAGCAGAATGAACAATTTTATATGCATATTAATCATTAATTAATGTAAGATTAATCTTTAATGAAATAAGAACTTTATTTTCAACTAATAATTTAAAATTTTCACCTGTTCTTTAAGCTCTTTTGCCTTTTCAGCCTTTTTTAATTTTATAGCATATTCTGCTGCTTCTTGCAATCCAAGATCAGTGCATAGTCTAACTAAAAATTTCAAACCTGAAAAAAATGAATAAAATTATTTTTGAAACATACTTTGAAAATGTATTTGATTTCTTACATTCTGTATTCTCAGGAAATTTTCTATGTATCTGTTTATATGTATGTAGAGCATGCTGATAATTTCCACTTCTCCGATGACAACTAGCAACCATAAGTTGCCATTTAACTTGGGAAGGTCTAATATTATATAATAAAGAACAAATATTACTGTTATATTAAAATAAGAATGAAAACAATTGAACTTACTGAATAATTGCTGCTCTTTCAAAATATTTAATAGCCTTCTCATACACTTGAGAATCAATGTGATATGCTCCTAACCATTCAATTATTTCAATATTTGATGGAAAATAACGATAAGACTGAAAAAAATTTTCAAAAAGTCAATCAAATTTAATTTAAAATTTTGAAAATTTTAATATTAAATATTTTACATCTTATATGAACTTACATCTGAGTGATATTGAAATGCTTGCTGTTTGTCACCTTCAGCTTCACACATATCACCAATTTTAGCCAATAAATGTGGATCTGTTGGTAGGAGGGTAGCTAACTGCTGATACCTTGAATATTTTACAAATTTAATTTTAAAATCAAATTTGCTAAAATTAAACTTATTTATAAAATTACCATTCCATTGCTTGATCCAGATCTTCTAACATTTCATATCTATTTTTTAAAAATTAAAGACTAACTTTTAAAAAGTTATTTCATTTCCAAAATTATAGTTATCAAATTGATTAATCTAATTAGAAATAATAATTTAACTAAACAATAATTACTATGAGACATTACATGATTTTTTATATATTTTTTCTTAACAATCCTTTATTAAAAATTTAATTTTTAAAATCTGATTTATCAAAAAATTTATATATATTTTTGTTATAATTAAATATTTTTTTTAAATTGATTATTATAATTTTGTTACAATAAATAAGAATGAACTTATATCTAACAATAATGTCTCCTTTTTTAATTTTTTACTAAATTATAATAAAAATTATTAAATGAAAATTATAATAAAATTAATAATGATATATGAAAAGATATATAGGCAATTAAACAATTATAAGGGTAGTTCAAAAATAAAAATTAAATAGCATTAAAAATTTAAATATTTATTTTCAGACAAAACAAAGCAAGCATTAGGCAGAAAAAATCCTTTATTACAGAAAAGAAATGTTTTTCAACCACTGTCAATTAATTTACAACTTAAGTTGAGAAGAAACCATTACACAGAAAACCAGGATGTCTTGCCCGGTTGTTTATTTACATACATTTGTAGTTGCTAAGAACAGTTAATTGGAAACTATGTCAAATTATTATTCTGATGGGCTAGGAAAACTGTTCATGTTGCAATAAAAAAAACTAATATGTTGTTAAGGAACATGTATGAAATGATTTGAAAACATGTGGAAAAGTGTTAATACTAAATTTTTGAAATATGGAGGAAATAATGTAAAATTAAAATGCAAAAATATGATAATTAAACTAAAAAAATGGTTAAAGTTTATCACCAGAATGCCATATTAACCAAATAGTTAATGTGTATGTAATAACACAAAAACGTGTGGAGAGGCATTAAAAATAAAACACTGCAAATAAGATATTAGTGTAAAAATGTATATAACAAAACTAATATAAGTAAATTTACATTTTTTTAAATAAATTAATATTAAAAAATATTAAATTTAACTAAATTAAGTAAATTACATACCATTACACATACATTATCTATTTGATTAATATGGCATTCTGATGATAAACTTTAACCCCCTTTTTAACTTAATTATTATGTTTTTGCATTTTCAATTTTATGTTATTTCCTCCATATTTCAAAAATTTAATATTAACATTTTCCTCTTTTTTTTAATTATTTCACACATGATCCTTAACAGTATTTCATAATTTTTATTACAACATGAACACTAAATTTTCCAACAGAGTAATAATTTGACACAGGTCTCCAACTAATGGTTCTTAGTAACTACAAATATTTGTAAATAAAAACCTGGTGAGACATCCCAGTTCACTGTAATGGTTTCTTACCAACTTAGGCTGATATAGACCAGTTGACAGTGGTCAAAATTCTTTTCTGTAATAAAGGATTTTTTCTTTCTAGTGCTGTGCTGGTTTATCTTTTTATAAGTGGCAGAATGAAAATAAATACTATGGTTATAAACATTTTAATCTTCTGTGTAAGTAGCAACCCTTTCTATATATAATTGCTTAAATAGTGTGAAAAGTAATGTAAAACATATACTGAATGCTAATCATTCTGATGTTCATGAAGCCATGAATTTATGGTTATAGCAAGTACATGCACAGTAGATACCAATCTCTAGGTTTACATTACAACAAAAGGTAGAGGATTTTGTTTTTGCATTGGGTGTAACAGACTTCAAAGCTAGCAACAGTTAGATAAATGATTCAAAACTCGCAATGGACTTGTTTTTAGAAGTATGTGGTGAAAGTGCAAATGTTGATTCAAACACAGTAGAGAAATGATATATTACTCAGACTTTGTGAAGGATATGCTATATGTGATATCTTCAATGCTGATGAGACAGCTTTGTTTTATAAACTTGTGAAAAGGTTAACTCTGACCTATCCTATTTATTATTTTATTATGCTCTTTTATTACTTATCGTTATTTTCAATAATATCTAATGTATTATATTTTAGTTTAAGAGTTGACTTACTTTGCACATTTTCCATCTCAGTATTTCACAATCACATGTTACAGAATGGACAACAGTCTTCCGACCAAGCTTCCCCAGTTAATGATGTCATCTAATCTTAATAATTTTTACCATTGAGCCGATATGAGAATATAAGAATGATCTCTTATCGATGTTTTGTTTGGTATATAATTAAATTGTAAAGAGGATGACATGAATTGATTATTGTGTAAGATAATAAATTTGATATTGTGACGTGACTTTATGCAAATGCACCAAGATCGGAATTGTAAGTCACGAGGTATAAAAACAGAAGCAAGCAACGACACAGAGAGGTGTTGATATCAACATGAAGTTGGCTAAGTGACAATTGAATTTCTTGTAAAGATCTACAATTACTTGACATTTGTATTGGTAGTGGAGGTATTAGAATTTAAGTAGTATTTAAGGTTTACTTCTTGTGAATAATTGAATTTTTGATATTTGAGTTAGATTAAATAAGTTTTGTTGATTTATTGATTGTTGCTTTATTATTGTTTTAATAATGCTTTAATTAACACTTTTGTTTTGAGTCTAATAAATTTATATTTTTTGTTATTTAACTTGTTCTAAGAATTTATTCAATTTACTAGTATAAGTTTCTAACATCGTTTTGTTGTTTAGATCTCACACTTGTTCGTACTTCTAGTTGTAAGTTTCTGGTTATTTGTTTTTGCTGGATAAACATCAAGTTTTAAGTTAGATTGTTTTGGATTTGATAATATTTAGTTTAGAAAATAGTAAAAGACCTGAGCTCAGGCCAAATTCTGGATTTGCAGAGTCATTAGAACCATTAGGTTTATTATTATAATAACTCCTGTCTTTTTTTACAATTAACTATATTTTACTTACAGCTCTATTACAGGATTCAAATTTATTTTCTAAAACGTTTTCAGTTTTTCTTTGAAACCCTCTTCAGTATTCCACATAGATATTCTTTTAATAATCGTTTTCGAACTATCCAAATTCTTCTTAACGCAGCGATCTTTAAATTACGTCATTGTTTCTGTCTTTTTGTTTTATGGACGTCTTTTTATACTCTTAATGTTTATTTATAATAAACATTAATAAACATTAGGAGGATAAAAAGCATCCAAAAAAACAAAAAGACAGAAACAATGACGTAATTTAAAGATTGCTGTGTTGAGAAGAATTTGGATAGTTCGAAAACGATTATAAAAAGAATATCTATGTGGAATACTGAAGAGGGTCTCAAAGAAAGACCAAAAACGTTTTAGAAGATAAATTTGGATCCTGTAATAGAGCTGTAAGTAAAATATAGTCCATAAGGTTTAGTTTATAATTGATATTACTGGCATTCATTAGAATTTGCAACTTTGCAAACTAACACTAAATAAAACTTTAGCATTTAAAACAGAAACATGTAAAAGAGGGAAAAAATCAAAAGAATGGGTTAGTGTTATATTGGTTTGCAATATAGGTGATAGTGAAAAACTTCAGCCTCTGGTTATTGGAAAGTTGAAAAATACAAGAAACTTTAAATTGATTATTACATGTTCCTATTGACTATCAATCTAACAACAATGCATGGATCACAAGTAAAATATTCAATCACTGGTTCCTAAAAATTGATAGGAAATTTTCACAACTGAAGCACAATATTTTGATAATTGTGGATAATTATCTATCCCATAATAATGTTCCTGTATTAATCAATATCAAAATTTTGTATTTTCCAAAAACTCACCTCCAAGCTGCAATCACTAGACCAAAGAATCATCTACTCCTTTAAATGCTCTTACAGGAAACACATTATTTCTCATGTTCTTATGAACATCCACAACAAACAAGTGACCTACAAACCAGTTGTTCTCAGAGTGCTGTGCAAATGATTTTTGGTGCTGTGCAAATGATTTCTCATTACTGAAAATTGATGTTTTGCATAATGACAACAATAGTTTGCAGCAGAAGATAGTAATCAGTTTTACACATTTGCTTGTGGACCAAGAAAGTGTGCCTATTGGAGCTGATAATGTTATAGCTGAAGACTGTATTGTGTGTGATGAAAATGCATTAACAGAAATGCTACTTACTGATGATGATAGCACAAAATTATAAGTGCAAATGTAGGCCAGAATGAAGATGGGTCATATCTGAGGAAAAGCTGAAGAGAGTATTACAGAGAGAAAATAAACATTAGCTGAAGCTGCATTGGAAACACAAACTCTATTTTAACCCATTGACATCCATTCCGTTACAATTTTTGCCAGTCGCTTTGGTCCGGCAATTTTTTGTAATTATGCCTAATTAATATTCTTAAAGTTATGAAAATTCATATCTTTTTTATTTTTCATCAAAAAATTCTGAAATTTTTTTATATAGACAATTTTTGTCTCTCTCCTGAGTAATTATTTTTTTGATATTTGTTAATTTGACGAAGTATTCGTTGCTTATGTTAGGTCAAAGGTTAACCCTTTCTCTTTTCTGACTGTTTTGCCATCCAGCAAAATAGATATTATTTTTTGATAGTTGCATCTCTTCTGAACAAAATAAGGTATGATTTATGAAAATCGGACCATTTTTCGATGAAAATTTGTTTATTTAACTAACATTTGCTTTATATTCATTAAAAAACTCATTAATTTTTAGAAATTATGTTTTTATAAGTAATTATTTATACTATACATTAATTTTTAGAAATTATGTTTTTATAAGTAATTATTTATACTATATAGGTGTTTTTACTAATGTTTTAATAGTTTTTTATTTCAATTTATTAAAATACTATCGTTTTATCGAGAAACTTATATAAGAACAATACTCCTCCCACAATAACAGCTATATTTTTAGGTTGATTTTCCTTTATTGGTTAAGAAATCGATGTTCTTCCAATAGGAAACAGATCTGATTTTAGTAGTCGTGACAGAAATTTCCTGGGAAACAATAAATGCGAGAGTGAAGCTAGTGTGATATGCCCATTTGAAATAAATGATGTTTGTTTACATTCATTTCTCTCATTTCTTTTTAGCTTTTTCTGCAGAAATATCTATAAATATGAACTAATTATACCGTTTCAGGAAAAATTTATTATATTTTCATCAAATTAAGTGCATTTTATTTGATTTATCCCTTAACTTCTACTTGCATTTCATCACATTGCTTATTGAAGATTTAGTTTTGTTTATATTTAGTTTCTGGTTTCAAACAGCTAATATATGTGTGTGTGTATGCGTCTTTAATAGCCAATTTTTTCAGCGCCATTGAAGTTTATCATATCGCAAGATCAACATAGGGTATGTGAAGTTGTTTTGATAAAATTTTTTCAATAATTTACTTGTTTATTTTATAAAATGTGATTTAGTCAATGGAATAATTAATAAATTTGAACAGGAATGTAATAAAAGGTATATGAAAATTTATTATTTACAAAAATCAAAAATAAAATTCCTTATCAACAAATATAAAAGTTTACTCAATTAAAAATATATATTTTCCTACATGTTAAGCATTTCTTTGTATACTTCCTTTGAGATGGAGAAAGATAAACACCTCTGGAAAAGAGGGTGGGAAAGGAATTTCACTTCAGAATAAGCAATTACCTCAAATGTGAGAATTGAACTCAGGAAGGAGATTCGGAAGTATCAATAAGCGAGAAGGCAATTATCACACTTGTAAAAATGAAAAGCGGGTAAAATTCGTGGGAAAATATATATTATTTAGAATTTAGAAGTGATGATTTTTATAAAATAATTCATTTTATTTCAAATGAAAATAATTTATAAAGAAGTTCCATGACATATATATACAGTATTGATCGGCAGTTTTTTACACATGACGTATACCGGGTGTTTTTCTTGAAACCGAACACTCTGATTTTTGGCATCGAGCCAATTCTGATGCATCTATCATGTCAGGAATCGTTCGCTACGAAAATTTATTTTATATTTTTAATTCTAACGATATTTATTTATTATTGCATCCAAGAAAAAAAAAACGATTTAACACACAAGATTATTGGATTTTAATTCTGGTGTAATTACACATTTGAAAATAAATCACTGAAAATTTACATCAAAAGATGTGCGAGAAACAGAAATTCTGTTGTTGCTATAGCGACAGCGTAGAAACGCAGACGTGCCGCAATTCGAACATTTTTAAAAATGCCGAATATTATTTACAACGTTACTGAACGAGTATGGATGGTTCGGGCACGTAATTCAGGCTTATCCTATAGGCGCATGAGAGATCATTTTGCGGTGCTGTACCCTGGAAGACCTATTCCATCCGTCTCTACAATTAAATCTGTTGTTGAGAAATTCCAAAAAGATGGGAATGC